>JAUZNJ010095263.1:0-21914 GCA_034780135.1 Jordanella pulchra
CCCCCTCTCTCATACCCCCTTTCCTGTCAGCCTACTGTCAGAAAAACGAGCCACTAGTGCCGTAAAAAAAAAAAAAAGTTCAAATTATGACATTTTGAATAGTGTGACCTAAACAAGCTAACATATTAAGCTATTTCCTTAATATCTTAAATTGAATTTCTTTTATAAACCCTCTTTTAGGTAACTTTTAGCCATGCCAACTCTTGCAAAATGTACACACAGAAGCTGGTTGTAAATAACATACTTAAATTTTTCGATATTATTTACGGAAAGAAACTTGAGACAAGATTTATACAAGGGTTAAAAATAAAATGCAGTTAAATGTATATCATCAAATTCCTTATGACTTGTATTAAGCTGACCTTGCTGTTATTACTGGCTGATTTTTTTTTCTTGTATGGGTTTTGGCCGATACATGGAGACATTGTCGGATTCATTAGTGGGTTCAACAGCCATGCCTTAAGATCACATGAAACACATGCATTGCTGCTCCCTCTATCTGCTATCTAGTGATAATGTTTTACTTTATTTGTTAATAAATATATGTATTATTTGTTTAAATTGAGACATGTGTAACATTCACTATCATTGTGTCATTTTTATTATGTAAATAGGGAAGAAAAAGCAATATCAGCTTAAAAAATCTGCTAAATATATCGGCAGCACATATTAGGGATCGTTTAGGCAAATGTCAATATAATCATGATCAGCATTGGCCTTAAAAACCTGAATTGGTCAGTATCTATTTCAAAGGTTTTAGCAGATAGTATAATGCCTGAATTTCTCAGGGACAATTGCACCAGGTGAAGCAAATAAGCCATCTAAAACCCTTTCTTAAACTATTAATTAACTAAGTAAAATTCGATATGGGGTGCAATGAATCAACTGATGTAAAAATTAAAAATACCACACAAGATCTACCTCTAAAACTATATGGAAAAGCTGGGATTTGGTAGGATTTTTTTAAGACTTTAAAGTGTTAGAAACCCTTAAAATTGCATAGAAATATCTTACTGAACAGAAATTTTGCTTCAGTGTTTTAAAATTGCAAGCAGAAGGACTAAATTATAAATTTACAAGTACGTGCTCTTTTCTTAAATATAAACTTTTATGCGTGACTTTTACAATAAACCGAATAGTTATACTGACTATGTACTTTTAATACAAAATCATCCACTGAAGTAATATAAATAAGTATATATGGCACCGTGATCTTTGACAATTAATTTCATGTAATGAAATGTGATCACATTATGATTATGATGTCTAATGGGGAGTTTTTCCCCATGAAAAACAAAACTTGGTGTAGGTAAAGACAATTGCATCACAGAAAGGATATGTTTTGGTTCCTTTAGCAACGATGTTTTCAGTCTCATTGCGGATCTGATCTCTGCTGTGTCCTAAACGAACAAAAATATACAGTTACTAACTGCATAAAGCTTATAAAATATTTTTTTAAAATACATTAAGCCATTCACCTACCCGTTAATACGGTAATACAACTGTTTGTGTGCGCTGATAGCCCTTTACAATGCAGGAGACATGCAGTTGCTAGGGTAGCTGTTACCGTTGCTAACGTGTTGACATCCGTTGCTAGCGTGCTTGTAACCGTATTTAGCGACGTACGGTCATCACTGTAGCGTTACCGAGCTCACTGCAAGACAGCAAACGCCACTTTCGTGTCATTAATAATAATACGAAAGATAGATGTAGTGCTAAATGGTCTCACCCGTACTCTTAACTATATATAAAGGGCTAACTTTAGGTAGCATTAATTAAGGGGAGAAACGACTCTGAGGAAAAGTGTGTCATCGCGAGATTTGTAACCCACGCCCGCTACAGCTATGACGTTCCCATATATCTTTTTAAATATAAAAAATGATTTGTTTTTAGTAATTTTACTAAAAGACGACAGATGCTGTCGGACGTTTCACATAGCTCAGTCATATCGTACATTGAGTTTTAATATGTTTTCCGAAACACAAACTGTTCGGAGAGGCGGGACTCTACTACTGTAACCAAGCAACCGTTTGAATTTTCCCGAAAATAACGCGCAGAGTTTTGAATCTTACGCAAGTTTTGATAAAAAGGTGTACAGTTTGCAGAAAACATTTGCTTTTAAGTTTTATTCATTTAGTTCGGTCAAAGAATATAAGGGGAGTGTATAGAGAGGCGGGGAGTTGGCACCGTCCCCTTTTTTTGAATTTGTTTTTTTTTTCCTGCCCTTTGAACGATCCATGGTGCCTTGCGTTTTGTAACGAATTTGATTCGACGGCGCAGTTTAGGCGCCATTTACAAGACACAGTTTTCAAATGGGAAAGCGACTCGGAATGATACGGAGCTGAATTTGGTGGATTATACTTGTCGAGTTTTTGGATTTTCTGTCACTTTTTTGGATTTGCAGTTTGAGCAGAAAAGAGGACCTCTAAGTCACCGTGTGTATAACTTAAAAAGGTACTCAGGGATACTTTATTAGAATAGAGTGGGGTCTGGGTGCCGTCTATTTACTGGAATCGCAACGTTTATTCGATGCTGTAAGATCCGTTAGCAACGTTTTAAACCCGGTCTTTGCTTTAGCAACCCTAAAACCGAGGTCAATGTTTTATTGCGTGCAATTCTTCGAAATTTCACGTGTTGATTTTTTTCAGGAACATCTATTTTAGAAACTACTCCTGTCTCAAGCTATACATACTATTTTTATTCTTACATTAAGCTACCCTCTGGCAGTAACAAACATCCTATTTCATATCGCATTCATATGCGATATGAAAGTACAGTCAAACTCTGTATCCTGTTCCCATGACCATACTTCGATACTTTGACATCCATTAGCCTTAGCCGCTAACGTAACTTTACCATTAGCACCGCCTAGTAGCGTGACTAACCCAGTGCTTAAATGTTCAAACTTTACGGAAAGAACAGCAAAAATAAAGGGGCTTGTTTTTAAAACGTGCCGTTGAAATGGTCATTTGTAGCGCTTAGGTTTGAATAAATCAATGTATTGATATGTGTAGTTGTTCCGTATTTTACCCCCACCTCTAACAAGAGAAAAAAAAATAACTTGGAACTGAAAGTTAATATTCCTGTCAGTTTGAGAGACCAGTTTAGCTGCGCAGTAGTGACCACGCAACATAGGCGTAACTGAGCTCTGAAGGGGAACGATTTCATCTTATTTGCATAGAAAAACTGTAGTGTTCTCAAGTAGCCATATTAATTGTTTTATCTCCAAGTTTATCCCCACCATGGATGCAGAGAAACCAAGCTATAGAATGAGACTTTTTACGATTTTATTTAGAATTTGCGAATTAAAAAACTTGCAGTTTTCTGTACGTTATGGACTTTTTTGTAGACGTATCTGCGTAATGGAAATATGCTTTTACGTTATTATTTTACCTACGATGTTGGCATATGGATAAATAGAGCGATTTGCAGTTAAAGGGGTGGCAGTGGGATCTGGCTGTGGTAATGATAAAAGCCTGACAGAATAGCTCTCTGTGCCTGACTATAATGGGAGTTTGAAGATTGGCATGCATACAAAAAAACGCTCATGGATATTCCTTTTTTTTTTCAATGACCCTTTCAGATTTCATATCATGCCATCTAAAACATCAAAAAGCTCAACTGCCTCCAAAAGGGAGCCAAAAGGGAAAAGGCTGCAGTCTCGGGATGATTCTGAGGACGAGCTGGATGTACCCCCCCAAGAAACCCACTCTAATGGCCAAGAAGAGGCACCCCCGACAACTGGCAAGTAACAAAGGCTGTTTTGGTGTCTCTGAATCCAAATAAGTTTCTCTGTCAATTGCTTTGCGTGTGTTGCTGTACTGGTGGAGGCCAATTGGCTCAGCTGTAGTGCTTTTTTTTTTTCCTTCTTGCGAACACGTAGTTAGAATGGGCTGATAGTTTTTTTTTTTTTTTTTTTTGTCTAAAGTGTTCGTCATAATATACTTTTTGGATGAATTTGTTCACGACCATGGTGCGTCTTGTCCGGATGCCCCCTGCAAACGAGGTAGTTTATTCCAAAAGATGCAGCGTTTTGAATTTATTTTTGTTTTTCTTCTTTGTAGTATATAATAACCGCGTTTAAGTGCACTTCCATCGAAATTAGCTCATTTTTTAGGTTGTTTTTGAAATGCTGTCGTTCAGATTGGTTGAAGTGCTTAACTATGTGACCGTTTGCTTGTTTTGGAGTCAGAAGCATTAAGTCCTTAGCTTGTTTATGCTTATGTGAGGACAATAGATTTTGGACAGGTCTTTGGCTTTGCTCTGAAGGGAACTTTATCGCTTTATATTATCACCCTGAAATGAGATTTTCTTCTTCTTAGTGACTGGATTGCAGTTAAAGACGATTCAAACTAATGTTTTTGATCCGAGTTTTGACTTTAGTTATTCATCATCGACGATGTGACTGTGGCGCATCTACTCTGGTATCAACGCTTGTCGTGGGGAGGCAGGGAGCGTTTGTGTACTAATGTAGGATCATGCTATTTCTTTTCTTTGAGGCTGGCTCTTGTTTGAACAAAGGGGGGAAAAAATAAGCACTGTCAACTTTCTCTCCATAGTCGTTGTTTTTGACCGAGACGTGCTGCGTGTGTTTGTTTGTTTTTATTTTGTGTATGTGCGCGCTCCTCACCCCTCCCCCACACACTCTACTACCACCTGAAACGACTCGCACCAGAAGAATAAAAAAGAAAAGTTGTACTTTTTTGTTGTGCCACAGATCCGTCTCAGGGGGAAGCTACTGAGGCGGCTGATAACCGAAGTTTGGAGGAGATCCTCGCCAGCATCCCTCCACCACCGCCCCCAGCAATGACCAATGAACCAGGCGCCCCGCGCCTAATGATAACACATTTAGTTAATCGCAACTTTAAGTCTTACGCAGGGGAGCAGATTTTGGGGCCTTTTCATAAGGTATGAACAAACATGGGTATAAGTTTAGTGTGTTTTTTAAGTCTGGCTGGGCCAATACTTTGAATCTGTCAGCTAAGATCTGTTGTTTTATGTGTCAAAACTTATGTGTTTTGTTTTAGATTCATTTTATTGCTGATATTTTTTTTATATATTTTTTGCTGGTCTCTGTTGTGGAAGCCATACAAATGTTGAAGTAATAAATGGTGCTTTTACATCAGTTTTCAAGATATTCTTTAGATTAGAAAAAATTGAAAAGGTCACAATCCTCCATTTTGATTTTGTTAGTGCATCTCTTAAACAGTAGTGATTTATTGTTGTTCTTGGTTTCCTTAACTCATGGATTTAGTTAAAACCATGGCTATTTCTTTGTATTTTGCTCACAAAATTGCTACTTGAGCTAGGTTTGAAATAATACCTTAATTACACTTGCTTGAAAAACTTTAAGTTTTTCATATTTGCTGAGATAAAATGCTGACACATATTTTTAAGAAATGTAATCTTCACACTTTTCTGTTGTAGATGTTGTGTAGGTTCATATAATTGATGCTTTTTATTTTTATCTCCTTTTTTTACCTGTCCCCCAGCGCTTTTCCTGCATCATTGGTCCCAATGGAAGTGGAAAGTCCAATGTGATAGATTCAATGCTGTTTGTGTTTGGATACAGAGCTCAAAAGATCAGATCGAAAAAGCTCTCAGTTCTGATTCACAGCTCTGATAAACACAAGGATGTGCAAAGCTGTACTGTTGAAGTGCATTTTCAAAAGATTATTGATAAGGTATATATATTCATATTTCTTTCACAAAGAGGCATAACACTAATTTATTCAATCAGATATATTTTTTGGAGGACATAAATGATTGTCAGATTTTTAAAACATTTAATTCCTCGGTTGTCATAATATTGCTACTCATTTGTAACACTAGTGACTAAATACAAACTCAAATCAGTCTTGAAAGTTGCAGTTTACTCCCCCACGTGCAATATTTGATGCACATTGCACTAGGGTCTCTCCCTGTATTTCTTATTGCTCGTTTTGATAATTATTTTTATAATTAGGCATTTTTTTTGTGTTCCCCAAATTATTCTTACTGTAGTGTAAATGTGTACATGACATGGGACGCTTATATAAACGACTCTTAAATAAACAAGAATAAGTTGCTGTTTTTTTCCCCTCCTATTAATATTATTTATGCATTCAACCTGCCTGAGGGGATGTAAATGATTTTGTCCCCCATTAGTCTTGATGCAAAAACCTTTCATTTTTCTCATCCAGTGCTGGAAAAAAATCAAATCTAGTTGTTTAACTCATGGTTTATTTTTTTCAAGTTTATCGGCCCAATAAATGTTTTTTCTGGGACAAAAATATAATTTTTTGAAGGTGGTGTACACTACCTGAAATACTAGACTAGTTTCCTAAGTAAAATTATCAGGCACATTGCCAACCCATTTTATTTTATTTTTTTTCTGTGTGTTCAGAATATCCTTAATTCTTTAAACGTGTCCCTTGAGTTTGATAAATGTGACGAAATTCAAAGCCTTTTTTTTTATTATTGATATTTAATTTTTTATTACTATGGCTTTTCTATAAACCTCTGGTTCTTTAGAATATCTAAATCTTACATCTTTTTTTAATGTTATCTTTTTAATAGCTAGTAATTTTATTAGTACCGTGTGTTTTATTTTTATTTAGTTTTTAAGTTGGGTGTTTACAGCTGTTTCAGCCTTTCCTAAACTCCTCTGTCCTGCTGCTGTGTCCTCTGCCCCTCCTCCTCTGAATCAGGAGAGAGATGACTACGAAGTCATACCCAACAGCAAGTTCTATGTTTCCAGAACTGCCAACAAAGACAATTCTTCTTACTACAATATAAATGGCAAAAAAGCAACGTTCAAAGAAGTTGGCACTTTGCTCAGGAGCCATGGTATTGACCTGGACCACAACAGATTTTTGATCTTGCAGGTAATTGTAATTTTAATGTTTTATATAGATAATAAATGTATTTTTTTTAACCTTTATGTGATCATCCCATTCCTTTGAAGAACTCCTGCTTGTCATGGTCTTTTCTTAGTTTTTCCTGGTGAAAGTTTCATGTATTCCTTTAAGCTCTGCCTGTGTTTGGGCAAATAACCTGTTGCACTGGAGCTGGAAAGGAGAGGACTTGTGCTTTGCCAGCCCTTAGACTGCTATAGCAGCGCATCATGGTTTGAAACAATGTGAAAAGGGTGCGAACCATTATTTGCTGCTTTAGAGTTTTAAGGAAAAGATACGATTTGACCAGCTGAAGAACATGCATGTCAGTGTTTGATGGATTTTTTGTTCTTATGGTGGGGGGGTAGATGTACATAACCTGCTACTGGGGGCAGGTGAGACCTCCTCTTTCCTTCTTTTTTCATGTACTAGCTACACTTTAGCAGCACGTAAATATTGGTGTGTGAAAAAAAAAAACCTAACCCCAATATTAGCAGTGCTGCTTCAGGGTGGCTGGATAAAACAGCGTCCATTACTATGGCTTCAGTATTGCTCAAACCTTTTTTTTTTTATTTTTTTTTATTTTTTTTTTTTTATTTATTTATTTTACCAACTGTGAAACTAATGTTGACTAATCTTTGAAAACTTTTTTCTTAGTTAAGTATTTATATTTTTTTTTCCCCCTTGTTATTGTGTACTCTGTCTGAACCAGTTCCCTTGTTACACTCCTACCCCTGCAGAGTGTATTGCATCTGTCCTATAAGCTACTACTGATTAACTCAAGGCATGTGTTTAAAATTAGTTGTACATGTTTTAGAATTTGATTTATTTCGATTTATGGAGAGGATTTTTTTTTTCCTTTTTATATGTACATTTTTAGTTTCATTCTTTTCGGATGTTTCTGTCTGTGACATGGCTGCATGACTAAGGGTAAAGGTTTGAACTTGGTCTTCAAGGTCACATCACTTTTCCAGGCCTCTAACAAACCAGGGAAACTGTCTTGTTTGTGGATTGCTCAGAGGAGAGCACAATTGATTTTTGCTCATAGACTGGGGGGGGGGGCTGAATTGTTTTGAAAAGCTAAACAGACACTGATTTATTGTCCTTTGTTTTTTTTTTATTATTTTGGTTGGGGGGGGGAATAAAGATTATTGTAGTTTTTTTTGTTTGTTTGTTTTTTTTTTTTTTTTTTATTAATAAAAAAAAAAATACAAAACACGTCCACTTCACTAGAGGAACACTTAGAGTACAGTTAGCCTGTGTAGTTTTAGAAATATGAACTGCTTTGTTTTAATAAAAAAAAGTCCTGTTTTTGGAATGCATCGGTTAATTAGCAAAGACCTGGCTAATGTGTTTCCTTGATTGGCCCTGTCCTGGGATTGGCTGGTTAAATACAGGACTTTTTGGGTGTGTTTTACTCCCATTTATAAAATGCAAAAAAAAAAAAAAATGCTCTCTCAACCTTTAAAGTTGCTTTAAATATCAAAATAAGGTCAGATTGATTTATGCTTTAATATATTTACTTAGGAACTGTTGTAATTTCCAATTTTTTTGTCTGTTTCAAAAATATTTGCTTTATTGTAGAAGTTGTAGTTCTTCACTCTTTTTTGGGTGGTCTGAAATAAAGCAAACCAGAACCTTAACATGTTTTTAAAGGAAACTACAAAAATCTACACTGACAACAAAAAGATTGTAGTTGGTGCATTTTATTATTATTTTTAGTTAATTTTTTTGTGAAATGGTTTTTAAGAATTCTCTACATTTATTTTGACTGGGAAACCAGACCATCCAGCTTCTCGGTGTAATTTAATTACACTTTAGTGTAATGTTAACAATTTAAGTTGTAGAGGGTTGTGTTTGTTATTTGTATTTTTTATTTTATTTTTTTTTTTTATTTTATATACATTTTCTGAATTGGTGTGTGCCTTTTCCAACCTGCTCTTGTGGACTGTGTCTAGGGTGAGGTGGAGCAGATTGCCATGATGAAGCCTAAAGGTCAAACAGAGCATGATGAAGGGATGCTTGAGTACTTGGAGGATATTATTGGTTCGTGTCGTCTCAAAGAACCAATCCAAACATTGTCTCGCAGAATTGAGCTCCTCAATGAGCAAAGGGGAGAAAAGGTATTAAAACTTTTTTTTATTTTAGTTTTTTCTATTTGCAAATATTTATATGATTGTTCAATTGTGGAGTTAGGCGTGGTGATATAAAAGGAAAGAGTCATGGAAGCAAATTCAGACAAAGTTCTCACTGTTTATTAGATAAACCTTTCATTCTCTAAGACATCCACATTTACAGTTTCATTTGTAGGTGGGTTGCACCCACACTTATGACAACAATTACTTGAATTTCATGTAAGTCTCCATTTAAAAATGCCTTTTTAGTGTTAATCTCGTTTAGTTTCCGCCACTTTTATTATTAGACTGTAGAATTTTTTATTTTTTTTTGTTTTATGTCCAGAAATTAAAACCACAATTTTTTTTATTTTTTTTTCTGTCTTAGCTCAATCGAGTTAAACTGGTAGAAAAGGAGAAAAATTCTTTAGAAGGGGAAAAAAATAAAGCTGTAGAGTTCCTCACTTTGGAAAACGAGATCTTCAGACAGAAGAGTCAGCTCAACCAGTACTATGTGTAAGTACACCAGGACCATCTCTGTGCTCCGGGCAGAAAAAAAACCATACAATTTAATAGTGAATGAAATACAAACCCTATTATGAGTTTGTGTCATGTTTTCCTTATTTCCTACTTTTAAAAAATATATTTTTCCTAACTATCCCAATTTCACCTTTTTTTTTTTTTTTTTTTTTTTTTTTTTATGTTTCTGTTTGCCTTTAGTCACGATCTACAAAAACGTGTGGTGGATAAAGAGCAGGAAAAGCAGAAGATCTTGGAGGAAACAAAGGAGCTCACAGAAAAAAATGCTAAGATATCAGAAGAAATAGAAAAAATGAATCAAGAGCTCAAAAATGTGGAGAAGTAAGAAAACTGCTGGGTTTTTTTTCTTCATTTAGTTTCCTCCCTGTTACTGATGTAATATACTTTGTAAAGCAGCATTGTTAAATTGTTTCAGTTTTTTTTTTCCTGTTCATTTGGATATTGAGAAGAATGCAGAAGCAACAGTTCTTATTTATTTTTGTTCCAGAAATTAGCAATTTATAAAGTAATTTGTTCAGAAAAAAAAATCTAGAAATGGGAAAAAATTGGATACTCCTAACATAAGCTTCTATAGATTTTTAATAGGCTTTAGTTTTAGAAACTAACCTAATTTCTAATCCTTGTTTTAATTGTCTGTATTTATTAGTTATTATTATTTATTGCTTTTCTTAGTCTTTCAAAGATGACTTCCTTAAAACTGATACGGATTGTTCTCTTTAAAACTGGTTTTCCTCCACCAGGAAACAAAATAAGATCAACAAGTACATTGAGACCCAGAAAGAAAAGTTCACCCAGCTGGACTTGCAGGATGTTGAAGTGCGTGAGAAGATTAAACACTCCAAGAGCAAGAACAAGGCACTGCAGAAGCAGCTGGAAAAAGACCAGAAAAAGGTGTGTTGGCCTTTAAGTTGCAGTCCACTGTTGCATGCAGTGTGATGACTTTATCTTACTTGGTATTAGTGTTTTGCTCCTCTGGAATAGATAAGCTGTGTCGCTTTGACAGTATCACTGCAGCAGCAGAGTCCAGAGACACACAGACACTGGTTCTGACTGAGGTATCGTTTTAGCCTTTTGTTTTCTACGTTTTCAGCACTTAATCAGAAGAAATGCAGAGACACCCAAGGTTTGTATGTAGATTTTGGCCCAATAAATAAATTAAAAATAATTTAATACGTTTAAAAATAGAGCGCGAGCATTTTAGTGTTTGGTATTTTATGTAGCTCACATGTCACTAAAATAGCTTGTGTGGCGGAAGGTTGTTTCAACCCTCTACACAGGTGCTAATCATTTCTTAAGCTTCATCTGTAAACTGACTTTAGAGAAATAAATAAAGTATATTTTCCAGGCTGAATCAGATGTTCTTCAGGCAAAGAACAGATTTTTAAAAGATTTTTCTATATGAAAACTCACTTCTGAACAGATGAAAACTGAATAATAAATTAACTGAGAGGCCTGTCTAATATAGTTTAGTAAAACTGACTGGATTTTGCTCAGATTTCACTTTTAAGTTTTACGCTCATGGAAAATATGCAATAAAAAAACTTGTCTTATTTAAAATATTATGACTATTCTTACTGACTGATATTAGCCTCAAGGAATGTCTCCTTGTTACTTAAAGTCACAGTGTATTAAATAATGTACACATTTTTGAGAATCTTTTCATTCAATGATGTTTAAACAAGAGTTGTTTTTATATAAAACTACAGTTTAAATACTAATATTTTTCAGTGAGTTCATATAAAATCTTATGTGAAACTAAATCAGCTTTGAAGACAGAAGGGTTTATCAGACTCAAATAAGCCACTAGGGGGCTGTGAAGTTACACAGAAAAGGGTGTGAACTTCAGTGTAATCATTTTATTCTGACGAGTTAAACTGGAGTTTCTTTATTATTGTGAAGTAATTGATTTATTTGTCATGCTTTATCATAGGTATGTATGGATTTCTTTTTTTTTTTTTTTTTTCCTGCTCTGAAAGCATGAGCTCTGGAAATATGTTGGTCAGAGGGGGAGCTGAGCTGGGCAGAGGCAGGATGAGCTCTGGGGAGCAGTGTTCTGCTGTGTGGTACTCAACTATGGCCTGGCTTGTGTAACATTTCCAGCAGCCACATTCAAATTTCACCCACAGTTAACCCTACAAAACATAGACTATATATGCAGAGTCCAATTCGTTCTTTGTTTCAGTTCTGCCAAAATGCAGATGCTTGTGCCAGTCTTAACCAGGACACCTTTATTCCCTTTGTGCTTGAACATGATTACATGTGTGCTTTTGAATGCATTGTGAAGTAGTTGGTCATTTACACACATTGTTTCTATTATGTGTGTCTCATCAGTTTCAATCCATCACAATGTTATTTTATATAGCATCATAACAATGCTTTGCTGCAATATTTTAAACTCAAAGCTGATCCTAAAAATTGACAAGAAAAGCTCATTTACAACATATATGCTGTTCAGGTGATGCGCGTAACTTTATGATGATATTATCATTTAAAAAGAGGTTATTACAGATTAAACAGAACCAGAATTAAATGAAATCCTCCCCTTTATGTGATGCTCACAGTTCTACTAGAAATTCATACTGTTTTTTATTTTTTATTTATATATGTTTTAGCTAGAAACATTCTAAGGATCCATATTTAAAGCCTTTTTTTTTTTCAATCTAACCTTTGTTTTAGTTTTTCAGTTTGGAGTTCTTTATTTATGGCTGCTCTGAGTTCAAGTCCATCTTGTTTGAACAGGTTTTATACTTCCTCTTTACAGACTGCACTTTTCTTATGACTAAATTAATTAGTTTCTTGTTTTGCCTCTGGCATCATCCGCAGTGTATTAAAAAAAAAAAGCGGCATAGATGCAAGATCAAAATGAGTCAGTGTGACCTTTGGTCCTCTTCAATGATGATACACAAATTAGTAGTTCTCTGTTAAACTGCATCTCATTAAAGTCAAAAATAAGCTTGTTTTTTTTTTTGTTTTTTTTTTTTTTAAAGGAAAACAAAGACAAGAAAACTGGTTAAAATATGGATAATGTGTGTATCTTGTATATTTTTTGGTGTATGTCATGTTTCCTACTCTATATCTTCTACAGTTAGGTATTTTTCCATTCAATGGTTGTTTTCTTTCTTCCTTAACTTTGCATCAGCTGTCTCATTTATTAATGGCATTGAAATAACAAAATATAAGCATTTGTCAAACGACAGCAAAATTAGTTATTAGTTATGATAGTGATAGTATTTAACTGCTTCTTTTTAAGCTTAGTTTTAATAGGATTGTGTTTAATCATTTAGTATCTCTGTGTTTGCAACTAGTTTATTCCTCTTAGTCAGTGACTCTACAGAGGTTTTTTTATTTTTATAATTTGCTATAAGGAAAATGAATAAATAGTTGTAGCAGTAAGTTTCCTGTTTATTCTTTTTACTGCTTGGACTAAAGTTTTAGTTGTGTTCTTCCAAACACCATTTTTTTCATATTTTGTTTCATAACTGCAGGTATTTGTGAAAATCTGTGCATTTAACAGATAACTGCAAAATCCTGAATAGTAAAGATAACCATGAAGTAAGAAGTCAAACATTCAGATGCAGTGCAGTGAAATGACCAAGTGAGAAGCCGAGGCGTCTTGCTCAGTGGTTTTATGGTGGTTTGTTGAAGAAATATGTTTTGATCTACATTACAACATTTCAATCATTTAAGAAAAGTAGAGAAAAAACATACGCACATAGCAAATATCATTATCATTTCATTTTTTATAAAACTGGAAAATGAGATGTATAAAAATAGATGTTATCCATTGGAGGGTGTCTGTACCGTGTCGTACTGAGATCAACAGTCCAGGTTTGAAGGAAGCCCTGCTTCCTATCATAGCGACCTTCAGTTCGTCTGCATTGTTTGCTCTGGTGTCTCATCTTTGGCTTAATGATACTTTGTAATTTCTCTGTGGGTTTGTCTGCTGGTCAATCAGTCACCCTTATGCATTATTCAGGGATCATCTACTAAAACCTTTGAAAGTGTGGGCAGGTGCCACAGCCTACATTTCTTGATAGACCCCTCCCTACTGGACACTAAAAACAGTGGATAAACACCAGCCGTAGGCATGGCGCTCTAAATCATCATTAGCTTTGTTTATTTAACATCCGACCCGATTTAACTTGGTTTCTGTCTTTACTTTCCTCTCTGATGCATCTAAAATTAATCTCCAAAAAAAAAAAATAGAAAATTTACTTTGATCTGATGAGATAATTTGACCACTTGGCAGCAGTCCGGTCAATTTTCTCCATAGCCGAACTTCTCCTTGTTTGAGGTCGAAACTGGTTTAACATTCAGGATGACACAGTTGAAGCTGCATCCCGGATACGACCGTTTCTGACAGCTCCTCATAAAATGACCTGAGCTGTGCTCCAAACCTTGTCACTCTCCATCAACCTCTTGAATGGACTTTTGTTCACAGTCCTCTCAAAGCTGCAATTCTTTCTGCTCATTTTCTGCCACACTTTTTATTCCACTCAACTTTCCATTGACACGCTTGGATACAGTACTCTGAACAGCTCGGGCTTTTTGTGGCTTACCTCCTCATCGAGGGGATGAAGTCCATTTTCTAGACAATTTTTTCCCACGCTTATGTAGGTCAAACCATTTCTGTATTAAAATCCCCTCTGTTGGTCTAATTTAATATTCTAATTTCCCTTAATTGCTTTATTTTTTATTGCCATCCTTGTGGCCTGCTGATTTACCTGATTTCTATTGTTTATTGCCCTGAAAAAATTAAATCAGGTTTTAAAGAAAAAAAGCTTATGAATGGCTGAAACTGGTAAGATAAGTATTAAAACGCCACAATTTTTCTCAGCAAATATATTTCTAGAGGTGATATTGACATGACATTTTCACCAGATGCCTGTTATAATCCATGCAATCCATACGGGCAAGATTTTAAATCATGAAGGTTTCTCAAGCCTCTTCTTTTAACTCTGATCTTTAGTTTTTCTATCGATTTTCTGTTGGATTCAAGTCAGGTGATTGGCTGGACCGTTCTAGCAGCTTTATTTTCTTTCTCTGAAACCAATTCAAAGTTTCCTTGCCTGCGTTTGAGGTCATTGTCTTGATGAAATGTCCACCCATGTTCATCTTCATCATCCTTTAGATGGCAGCAGATTTCTATCAACAATGTCTCTGTTCATTTTTCCATTCACCCTTCTTTCAATTATTTGAAGTTTGCCAGAACCATATGTTGAAAATAGCCCCACCCCATGATGTTCCCACCTCCAAACGTCGCTGTTGGTATGGTGTTTTTGTGCAGTGCCAGTTGACCTCCAAACATGACACGTTTTATGGCATCCAAAGAGTTCAGTTTTGGTCTCATCTGATCAGACTATATTCTCCATGTATTTAACAGACTTTTCTAAATGCTTTGCAGCAAACTTTAAACAAGCTTCAGTATCCTTCTTCAACAATGGAGCCTTGCGTAGTGAGCTTGCATTCAGGCCATGGCGGTTCAGTGCAATACTTATCGTTGTCTTAGAAACAGTTGTACCTGCTAATTCCAGGTCTTTCTGCAGCTCTCTACAAGTGGTCTCTGGCTCTTCTGATCGTTCTTTTTTACTGCTCTGTCAGAAATCTTGTGAGGAGCACCTGGTTATGGTTGGTTTATGGTGAAATGATGTTCTTTCCACTTCCGGATTATGGCCCCATTAGAGCTCAGTGGAACATTCAGAAGTTTAGAAATCCTTCTGTAACCAATGGTTATGAGTTTCAACAATATGCAACTCTAGAAATATGTTTACGGAACAAAATGGTGGCATGTTCAATACTTATTTTACCCACTGTATCTGTGTGATTATCTAGATTCACTGTTTCATTTAAATAACCACAATATAACCTGTTGGTCATGCTCCCCATTACTGAGATGCTCATGTATGAACCTGTGAACTGGATCAGTCTCCTTTCAACTGCTCCTTGTTTGTTGGCTCCTTCTTTAGCTGGAGGAAGTGCGAGGTGTACCAGCCAGCAGTGAACAAGCTATCGCTGAAGCTACAGCCCGCAAAGAAGACCTGGAGAAGCAGAAGGCGAAAGAAGAAGAAAAACTGAAAGAAGTGATGGAAAGCCTAAAGGAGGAGACAAGTGGCTTGCAGCATGACAAAGAGGTGTGAGCATGTAGCAGCTTTGTTGAGGTTAACAGAACAGCTTTCCATTATTTATTTATTTTATATCAGTCGTTCGTTGTTGTTGCTTTTTTAATCAGTTGTTTGCTTTTAATTTACAGAAAAAAGAGAAGGAGCTCATGGAACTCAGCAAGGCTGTAAATGAGACTCGCTCTCAAATGGACCTTGCTCAGTCCGAACTCGACATCTACCTTAGCCGCCACAAAACGGCGCTGACTCAGCTCAATGCAGCTAAGCAGACGCTCCAGACGACCTCCGATACACTGCAGGAGCGCCGACCCGCCATCAAAGACCTGCAGGTCCAGATCCCCCTGAAGGAGCAGGAGCTCAAGAAGGTCAAACAGTAACACAAAAATCAACTGCTAGCTGCAGCTCACTGGTTGTTGACGGGTCATTAGTAGGATCTTGTGCTTTAATGGCTTAGCCTGTTTCACTACAGGACCAGGAAGAGTTGGAGCAGCTCATGAAGATGGATAATGACACCAGGCATGTCGTGAGAGAATTACAGCAAAAGGTGGATGAAGCCAAGAGCTCTCTGTCCTCCAATCGCAGTCGAGGAAAAGTCTTGGATGCTCTAATGCAGCTCAAGAAGAGTGGCAAGATTCCTGGCATTTACGGAAGATTGGTAAAAACCTCTGACAGTTCAAACAAAACTTCTCTAAACTGTTGATTTCTAAATATATTTATGATTTTTTTTTTACCATAACAGTATTTTAAAGCCTTTTTATGTTTATAGGGTGATCTTGGAGCAATAGATGAGAAGTATGATGTGGCCATCTCCTCCTGCTGTGGTGCTCTGGACAACATTGTGGTGGACACGATCGACACCGCTCAGAAATGTGTCACTTTCCTCAAAGAGCAGAATATTGGAGTGGCCACTTTCATCGGTCTTGACAAGGTAAAATAATGTGGCTCGTGGGATATTTAGTCTGCATGCTTCAAAGGGATGATTGTATTTACTTAAAACATGCTTTTGCTTTTCTCTCCTTTTTATTTATTTTTTTTGTAATTCAGATGAAGGTCTGGGAGAAAAACATGGCTCCCATCGGCACGCCAGAGAACAGCCCGCGTCTCTTTGACATGGTGCGAGTGAACGATGAGCGCGTCAGACCAGCTTTCTACTTCGCCCTGAGGGACACCCTGGTAGCTCAAGACATGGAGCAGGCCACAAGGATGGCTTTCCAGAGGGACAGGCGCTGGAGGGTGGTCACCCTGAAGGGACAGATCATTGAGATGGCAGGTTGGTGACATTATGCACCTTCAGTCTCCTAGGAGGTGATTATGTTTGCTCCACGTTAGTTTGCAATCATGTTAGTGCCCACATGTTATTATGACAAACTAATGTACTTCAGTTACACACCAGTAAACAAACCATTCCTTCTCCTATGTCCCTGGAGATAACTAGGGCTGGATTATATGGACCAAAAATAATAACTATATTTTGATAGAAAAGGTAAAACGGTTTTTATCAAAATGCTTTTTTATTATTTTTATTTATTTTAATAATACATCCACATAACTGTCTAGGTTGGTGCAGAATAGGTGTTATTTTACCCCCAAAAAGGTTTGCAACTGATTGTTTTACAAATTTTGACGGGTCCAAAATATAATAAATATTAATATCTGGTTATGATGCCAACATTGGCACCAAAGGATTCCCCATCAATGAGAATAATATGTTGAAATCACGCAGGAAAGAGCTCAGATGTTGCTAATTAGTTGTAGTTCCTGGATAAAACTGAGAAATAGCTTCTTCTCATCTGTAAGATTTTTTTTTTTTTTAGACTCAAACAGATCAAAAAAATGAGCACAGCCTTTACAACATTTCGAAATTGTGCCCAATTAGCCATTTTCCCCTCCTATGTCATGTGACATGTCATGTGACGCTGTGCATGGGCAGGAGGTGTGTTTTTATTGGTGGCATCAGTCTCACACTTATTATTTGGAGTTAAAAGAAAGACATTGTCTGTAATTAGATTGCTAACACTCAACAAACTAGCTGAGTTGACATATTCTGCATCATACCCAGAAATTGGCTAAAATATGCCAGGAAAGCCTGTAATCTCAGAAGGAAAGTCAGGCCAAGTGAGGACAGGGATTAGAAAACCGTGTTCTGTGGTCTGGTTAGATAAAAAAAAACCCATTTGGATCAGATGCTTCAGACACGTGAGGGTGGCAACCAGATGAGAAATACAAAGACAAGTGTGTCTTGCCTATAGTCAAGTGGTGTGGTGTCATTTTTGGGAGCTGGATAAGATGATGTATGCTGTCAGTAGCCACAGAGAGAACCATGAATTCCAACATGTTTTAGAACATTCAGACTTTTTTTCGATTGGTTTGTATGCAAACTATCAGACTGACCGAGAGACGCCGCTTTGATCCACCTGTCGCCACATTAAGGCGGCTACACGCGTTGTGCTGCATTTTATTAGCTGGGGGGGGAAACACTCCCACCATCGATTGGTTTGAATTGACAGGCTGGCTGTTTGCGATTCCTTGTATACCTGATCACTTCACCCCTGCTTTCAAAGCTGGCCTGTCTGCTGGCAGCCTGGTAGCACAGCGCTTCATCTGCTATGGGTGAGTTGGTGACAGTCTGAAAGCTGGGCTGGGCAATTACTTGCATTTGCAATTAAAGTTGGGCGATATGTAAACATTATCCAACCGATATTTGTCAGTCCAACAAATGATACATCCGTGCAGGTGACTGTGGGCAAAGACAAGCGCCCCTTCAGAGCGCATCTTCTGCACTGCTGGTAATATTGTTACCACCTGCCCACACTGCTAAAACCTAAATAGTTTCCTCTTTTTTTCAGTGATTCTGACCACATTATTAGACATTAAAGACATTAAAGTTTTTTGATTATTCATTTGTTTATCTGAATGTGCAACATCAAACGGACTGAAAACTGCAGTGATGATTTATTTACTTATTTTAATGGGAAAACGCACAGCTTCACTGGAGGAGAGAATGTTCCTTTTGTTTTTTTGTTGTTTAATTTTGTATTTGCGGTGTTAAAATCAAATCCGTTACAGATGGAGCTGCCTGTAAACACCCTTAAAAAAACTGTCTCTCTCTGGTTCTAGTGTTTTTTTGTTTTTGTTTTTTTTTTTTACGCTGGTTTGGTTAGGATCAGTTTTTTCTTCTGTCTCAAGTTTAGTAGATAAATCGCTGCTGCATTGTGGCTCTGAAGGAGAAAACTGCAGCTGGAAGGAGTTTGTATGTACTATAAAAAACAGTGTTGTTTTTTTTTGTTTGTTTGTTTTTTGTCCTGGTCTTAAGGTCGGTAAAAGAAATGAAAAAATCGCTCCTAATAAAAAAATCATTAAAGGGCTGAATCTATTGTTGATGGCCTATAGATTCGTCCAATCGCCCAACCTCATTTGCAATATATTTGCAATTTTAAAAAGTCTTCAAATCGTAGAGGCACTCCGTTTTGGTCACGTTACAATTAACTAGAATAAAAGATTATTTTTCTCGCTTTATATACATCAAATGAGTTTGTCGCCACACAAATGGGAAAAGAGAGTTGAAGCTGGAACACAGATCCAAACATGCAAATAGAACTAAGCAGTTAAAGTCCTGCAACACTAGACTCTGGATAAGTAAGTTTGAAAAACTAAAACCCTGGAATGAAACATCTACATGCTTGTGGGTAGTGCAAAGAAAAATGAAAATAAAGTAAAATCACAATATTGGCTGAAAAAAATCATTCAGCCCTAATCCGAAGGGTGCAGGGTTCTCATTTTGAACACTTTTCTCAAGTATGTTCATTCAATTAGTATAAAAGGACGGCACATTATTAGAGTTACATTTTCTTAACACATTTTTTTTTATATCATGTGTCTCAGTGAAGTGTACAGATTTGTATTAGATCAGGATAAACCATTCAATTTTTGTTGCTCAGTTATATTTGTTGTTGTTTCCCAGGAACAATGACTGGAGGTGGAAGAGTCTTAAAAGGCAGGATGGGATCCTCTATCGGCACCGAGGTCTCCCAGGAGGAGGTGGGTTCATAATGAGCCGATAATGTTTCTTAAAAAGAAAAAACACATTTCAAAATATTCACTGCTTGTTAAAAACAAAATCAATTTAATGTTTATTAAGTGATTTGTTAATGACAATTTAATTCTGGAGCTGATTTCTGACCAGTTATTGTTTGTTGTTGCACTGATGGTGGAACATAGTGAGAGTTTTTAGGTCTGGATTCATTATGTGATCAGGGATCGACCAGCAGAACAGATGATGGTGAAGCTTTGTGTATATCCATTAAATGGATAAGAATAACTTCAAGTTTACAGATATATGTTCAAAATAATATTTATAGGATTGTCCTGTGCAAATTATTAAAAACATTTTTTTTTTTTTTTTTTTTTTTTTTTTTTTTTACTAGATGGGCATATATCTTGTAACGTAATGTATTCTGCTCCACGGGTTTTTTTTCCCTGTATACTAAAAATACATATTACTATCATGACATTTTCAGTCCTTGTTCAGGTTAAATAGTGTGAATTTGATCAACAAATCCAGCTGTTAGCTATTATTTGTGTATATTTTTTCTAGAAGTGCTTATGTGATGTGTATTAAGTGTATAGTCTATCATAACAAACCTGGTTTTCTATTTTTTTTTCTGTGTGCGTGTTTTTACAGCTTGACCGTATGGAGAACAAGCTGAACGAGAAAGTGTCAAAGCTGCAGGGCTGCCAAGAGAGAAGGCTGCAGTTGGAGGAGAATGTCCAACGCCTCCAGCCTCAGCTCAGAGAGATGAAGAACACTCTGGAAAAATACACCAACAGCATGAGCGTACGTCATTTTCTGCACGGTTTGGCAGCTTGACTGTGCTTCATTTAGGCTTTACATGATATCATTAGTTGCTCATCTTCATGCAGAAAAACATCACGATTTTTACCTGATGGAAGAACTTTGTTCAGAGCATTTTTCTTCTTTCCTCAGAGTCTGGCTGACCAGGAGACTCACTTGAAACTTCAGATTAAGGAGCTTGAAGCCAACGTGTTGGCAGCTGCCCCGGACAAAGCCAAACAGAAACAGATGGAGAAGAGCCTGGAGGCGTTCAAGAAAGGTAGGAACCTCTGTGCACTGTGAAGAAAGGCGCTAATTCTTTGATGTCATTACATCCATCCGCATGTTAGTTTAATATCTATAAGTTCACTTCTAATCTAACAGATTTTAGTGTAGATAGATGGTCTCCCAATGCCTGAAAGTTTCGATTGTTCACTTTCTCTTTTCTTTTAGACTTTGAGTCAGCCTCCAGTAAGGCTGGGAAGGTGGAAAACGAGGTTAAAAGACTCCACAACTTGATTGTAGACATCAACAGCCACAAACTGAAAGCTCAGCAGGATAAGCTTGACAAGATCAACAAAGAGCTAGATGACTGCTCCTCTACCATAACCAAGGCCAAAGTGGCTATAAAGACAGCTGATCGGTAAGGAAACCATGCTAACTCATGTGGTCTAAATATTAAAGACGTTAGAGTCCAGCTTTTCCCAGTTGACACTAACTGGAGTTTATCTCTGAGGCCTGTGATTCCAGGTCTGGTTTTCTGTTTAAAGACTAATCCATACAAATATGGAGAGCCATTTCTTTCAAAAATAACAACAAGAAATAAATGTTTCATCAAATGAGTAAGCCTTCCCATGAAATATAATAAAATGTATAATAAAGAAAATATTGTGCAGAGGTGGGTGGTAACTAGTTACATTTACCTCTGTCACCTTTTGATTCAATTATACTTCCAGGAATACTTCTACTTTTTATTCAAGTATTTACTTAGAATTAAAATGAAAGATGGTGCCCCTCCATGAGCCAAAGTTTTAGGGCGAGTCACTTCAGCAAAGAAACTTTCTTTAAACGAAGTGGTCCATTCAAGACACGCAATGTTTATGTTAGACTGAGCGTTCCTTTTTGGGGCAGATGTTTATATTTTATCTGTGAATTTACTGCGACATTTGGAGGCCAGTAAGGAATAACTAATGTCACTGGGGGGACCTTAGACTGTTCTAACATGTATACTTTACTTCTGGGAGGATTGAATTCAAGTTTTATGTTGAAAAGAAAATCGACTTTTTTTTTGCAGTGTCCTGTCTGGCGATGAGGCAATAAGAATAATTATCTTGGTGCCAAATGGAGCCCAACAGATGTTGCTTTCACAAGTGGAGCAGTAGGGCTATCGGCATAGTGTTCCGCTTGTTTTATGCATATAAACTGCTTTATTATA
>JAUZNJ010095274.1:0-21911 GCA_034780135.1 Jordanella pulchra
TTTTATGTTGCACGACTGTACCATAAAAAATTCCTAGGTTGTGAACTCCTTCACTAACAATGGCAATAAACCCTATTCTGATCTGATTCTGATTCTGAAAAGGTGAGAAACCTGTGGCTGGAGAGATATGCGAGTTGTGTGCATATTCCACCCAGGGTAGGAACTGACTCCAATCGGAAGGATTGGTGGACGTGAGACACCTCAGGGATGACTTGAGCTCTTGGTTCATCCTCTCAGTGTGACCATTGGTCTGGGGGTGATAACCAGATGTTAGAGAGGGTTTAGCACCAAGAGCCGAGCAGAAATGTTTCCAAACCTGTGACGAAAATTGGGGCCCGCGGTTGGAAAAAAATCTCCTGAGGGATGCTGTGGAGCCGAAAGACATGTTTAATTAAAAGTTGAGCCATTTGAAAGGCCGAAGGGAGTCTCTTGAGGGGAATGAGATGACAGGGACGTCTTGGGATGGGTAACGGTCGAAGAAGGCCCGCCGGCGGTTGGTGTGATGATTTGTTTCAAGCACAGATTGAACAGGCAAGAACATAATCCTTGACATCTTTGTGCAACGACGGCCACCAGAATCGGTGCTTTATGAAGGCTATGGTACGGCTGATTCAGGGATGTGCGGCAAACTTAGCCGTGTGTAGCCAGTGGATTAGGCGGGTGCGAACCGAAGTGGGAAAAAAAGTGAGATTAGCTGGTCCTGTACCGGGATCTGGTTCATTTCGCTGCGCCTGACGAATTATATCCTCGACCTCCCAGGAGACGGAGGCAACGGTACAACTGGGTGGAAGGATGGTGGTGGGAGCTTTCTCTATCTCATCAGGGGAGTGGATTCTGGACAGCGCATCAGGTTTAATATTTCTGGAGCCAGGGCGAAAGGAAATGGACAGATTAAATCTAGAAAAGAACAGGGACCAGCGGAACTGATGGGGATTGAGTTGTTTAGCTGACTGGAGGTAGGACAGGTTCTTATGATCTGTCCAAACTAAGACTGGATGTTCCGCACCCTCCAGCCAGTGCCGCCACTCCTCTAAGGCAAGCTTGATGGCAAGTAACTCACGATCGCCTACATCGTAGTTACGTTCCGCCGGAAATAATCTCAGAGAGAAAAAGATGCATGGGTGAGTCTTGTTATCAGTGCTGGAGAACTGTGACAAAACAGCCCCGACGCCAGTCTCAGAGGCGTCCACCTCCACTATAAACTGTTTTGTGGGATCTGGCTGGATGGTCCACTCGATATTTATTTTGCTGGAGGTGAGAGCAGTGAGGGGGGCAGCTGTCTGACTATAGTTACGGGTGAATCTTCTATAAAGGTTAGCGAAACCCAGGAACCTCTGCAGCTGCTTGCGTGTCTGCGGCATAGGCCAATCCACAACTGCTTTGATCTTCTCCGAGAATGGCCTCACCTGCCCGCCCTCAAGAATGAATCCTAGAAATGTCACAGATGGTTGGTGGAACTCGCATTTCTCAGCCTTAACATAGAGATTATTCTCTAAGAGGCGTTGGAGAACCAGCCGGACATGTTTCCTATGTTCAGAAATGTTCTTGGAAAAGATTAGAATGTCGTTGAGATAAACAAAGACAAATATGTTCAAATAGTCTCGGAGGACGTAGTTAACTAAAGCCTGAAAGAATGCGGGGGCGTTGGATAAACCAAAGGGCATCACCAAGTACTTGAAATGACCCAAAGGGGTCTTGAACGCAGTCTTCCATTCATCCCCCTGGCGGATGCGGAGTAAGTGATAGGCATTCCACAGATCGAGCTTAGTAAAAACCGTAGTGCCATGAACCGCTTCTAGGGCAGAAGACAGAAGGGGTAACGGGTACTTATTTTTAACTGTAATCTGATTGAGCTCCCTGTAATCAATGCAGGGTCGCAAAGTTCCATCTTTCTTCCCCACAAAGTAAAATCCTGCCCCTAGAGAAGAAGATGAGGGCAAATAATGCCTGCAGCCAAGGAATCTCTAATATAGGTCTCCATAACCTCTCGTTCCTGATGCGAGATGTTATAGAGACGACTCGAGGGAAAAGAAGCTCTGGGGAGGAGTTCTGTTGCGCAATCATATGGGCGATGGGAGGGAAGAGGAGAGCTTTTGACTTACTGAACACTTATGCAAGATCGTGATACTCCGTAGGTACTCGGAACAAATCGGGAGGATCTACCTCCAGTGCATCTGCCGGCGGAGAGCTTGGGGGAACCGCGGCGCGAAGGCAGTCAGCGTGGCAGCGGAGAGACCAGGCTTTGATTTGAGATTCAGTCCAGCTTATATGAGGATTGTGTCTCTGAAGCCAGTAGAACCCCAGAACTACAGCCCGCGTGAGCATCCTTCATAATCCGTGATCTTCTCCCGAAGTTGTTTCTGGTCAGTTTTCAGCTGGACAATAGCGTCTCTCACTCCAATGTTCCATCTTTCTTTCTCTGCCATGTTCTTCTCCATTTCTCCAAGGCGCTTACCCATCTCCTGTTGATAGCGTTGATTTATTTCGTTAGTCAGCTTGTTTAATAAAACTTTAATTTCCTCCTTTAAACTCATTCTCACTTGCACTAACTCTTTCTTCATTTCTGATTTGAGGTCCTGCATGTCCTCCGCCATTACTTCACTCACCACCTTTCTTAGTGAGCTAATTGTAGCCGGCAAGGAATCATCCGCCATCTTCTCTCCTTCCTCAACTGCTCCATAGGCTTTGCTTTCGTGTCGCATTTCCGAGTTGCGAGACTGGACTCGTCCCTCCTTGTTTTTATCCCCACACACTCTTCTTGATAGAGAGTAACTTTTAACGCATTAACACCTTGAATTGGGGGGGGGGGGGGGGGGGTTCTGTCTAGCGATGCATGACCCCTTCTCTATGCTGCCACACTGTTCGCCATGACACTGGAACGATTTGACCCTTCTTAAACAGCTTAGCATCTATTCCACAACCACAGGATGTGTCTTTTGCCATGGTTGTTTAACAAATGAGGAGTTACTCATTGCATCAGCTGGGGTTAAATAACTTGTTGCCTGCTGAAAGATAATCGCCTATGCAGTACTTATCCAATAGGATAAGTACTGCATATATACTGTATTGCTGATACTATGTATAATGTAATTTTTAAACATTATCAGTCTGGCATGCCAGGAAAAACAGGTACAACACAAGTGTAATGATACTCCCCACCTTTTTTTTTCATTTTTTAATGGTCTAATTCAAACCTAAGTTAGTTGGAGTTAAATGCTGGGGATGCTATTCCCCCACAATTCGCAGCATGATGTTGTTAGTTTAAATTTGTATGAAAAGGCATCGAGTTAAAGAAATTTCCTCTGCTTGTGTTCTTGTAACTGAGTTTATACATTTAGTGGCACTCTTACTGTCAAGAACATTCATCTCAACTGGTAGTTATGAAGTCTTAATCTGCTATGATGTAACACCACATCAGTACTGAATATGATGTCAGAACCTGTTCCACACAGTGCTGTAAGAGGAATCTATTTTAGTTTGAGCCCCTGAGAGTGTGAGGGGAAGATTGAGAACCTCCTAATGATATCTACATCTTCCAAGCAGCAGGTCATTTTCGCAAATGGCTCAGTAATATACCTTGAAACTTTATGAACACCTGCTTTGCCAGGAATGCCTGACACTCACAGATCACCGTAGATGCCATGTACATACTGAGTGACTCTTCTGCTTTTTCATCAAGAATGTTTAAATTTATGTAAGGCCACATGCAATGCTGCAAAATTGAGTGACTAGCGAGACAGTAATAAGAGCTTCCTCGCTATTCCAACATCCCTCTCTTGTAATCTACAGAGTAGCATAAATGACGACACCTTGGCAGCCCGCAGCATGATTAATGTGCTGCACACTAAATGGATTTGCAATGAACCCATCTTCTGATGAGCTGCTTACTCTCACTATAAACTGGTACCTTGACATCGTGGCTCTTTCTTGTCTTTTATGTGAATATTTGCATGTGAAGAGGTGACTACAGGCTCTTCCATGGGTACATTTGTGATGAGGTTGAGTCACACATCTCAAATCTAGAAATCTGATTTCTCAAGGCTGCCCATGAAAATTGTGGTGTGCTCTACTCAGTGCTGGTCACATTCCTGTTTGCCCTCAGCAAGATTTTTCTGCCCGCAGTCTGTCAGGTCTTTTCTCTTGTGGCACTGCCAGTCTGCGAGACCTGTGACCTGAATCAGTCGCCCTCCTGACTTTTTCATGCAGTGGTCCCAACACCAACTTTGCTCTCAGCATGCTTCTCAATACAGCACACAGTGATTTGCAATGTGTTTATATCTCTCAAACATTATCACATTTTGTTATGCATCAACCAAAATCTGCAATGAATTTTAGTGGTGTTTGTATATGATAGGTAGTGGATTATTTTATGTTTGGGTTTTTGATTTCTTTACAGACAAAAATCTGATCTACAATCCGTGCGAAAAAAAAATTAGCCCCATCTCTCAGAGTATTCAGCGTTTATGCTCTGTGCGGCTTTTTCCCCATTCTGGCTAGCTCCAGGGTGGGTGTGTTCAGTACAAACAGCAACACCACACAAGAAAGTAGAAAACACAGCTGGTTAAAACTTGTTCAAATTTTCTTCATGCCACCCAAGAGCAACAGTCATTGCTTTCCAGGAGTTTTTTCACACCTGTTGATAGTGTTGATGTTCATGGGCTAAATCACAGGATGTCAATACATGTTTACATTGGAAAACCATCACCAATAGGTTCTCGCTGATCTGTTTACTAGTTAGAAATTTTCCTAGGTGCAGAAATTCTGTCTGCACAGACACCGTGGAGAAGGGCATGGATGAATTTAGTATTCAGATTTATGAATTGTTTTCAGAAAGCAAGATTGCTGCTTGAAGTTAGCAAAACTCCATCTAGAGGACACAACATGCATGTGGAAAAGGCTGCTTTGGTCAGTAGTAAGTTTGGCCATACTGGCATTTTAAATATGGTTTTGGTACCAGGTATATACAGGGCCTTTATCACTTAAACTAGTAACAATACTTTGTACTGGAAATACGATTGTTAAATAATTGTGATTTTGCCAATCATAAGTTGATTATAAATATGATGATATATAGGACAAAGTTTATTCATATATTGAACATACAAGAAGAATAATTAACAATATTAAGTCTATAACTATACTGCATGTAGCCAGTATGTTTTTGTTTTTTTCCCCTGAAAAGTTAAAATAAACGCATCATATTGAGCCGTGTTCACCTTTCAGTTGTGAGGTAAATATCTTTATATAACTGCCGTTTACACACCTAGTGTTTTGCAGCTGTAGTAAGACATCTATGTCCTGTTTCTGTATGCATTACAGAAACAGGACATAGAATTTTTATGATAGTTTTACAGGATGTTTGGAAAGATGCTCTGTCTAGCCCAAGTTTTATTTTGATTGGGCAACTATTATCACACTCCTGGCTTTGTTTACAAATTATAGCTTACCTGTAAAAGTCCAATGTAAAAGCAAACTGAATCATATAAAATACAATAAATTCTGATTTTGGTATGGAAAAAATGACTTCTTTGGCTTAAATAAAAAGTAATTTTCCTAAATTTGGCTTGTCTGGAGAAGCAAAACCGCGGAATTACTATATTGCTTAGATATCCCTGACTTTGCAAAGATCAGTTTCTTTGTGACTGGGGTCAGGTTTGGATTTATCAGCTGTGGTGAATAACATTTTCACAGCGCTTCTCTGTCTCTCTGCCATTACTGGCTAATCTCGGCATTCTGACGTCTGCACAGAGAGATTTGGATAAAAGCTGCCTCTGTGGGGAAATGAAAGTAATATACATATATAAGAAAAAACTGCAATAAAAATATCACATCACAATACTGTCCCTCTTCTACTCAAAATCACCTTCTGTTGATTTTAGATCGAAATGCCCAAAACTAGGACTCAAAGGACAGCAAATATATTTTTTTATGCCATATGCCATGCCCAAACACAATATACTGTACATATTGCAAGCTGTTGGGCTGTGCTGGATACATGAAATGGTGCTGTGGTGGGCTTTTGGGGGTCCAGCTGAAGGGGAGATTTATCTGTTCGGATTTCCCACACATTTGTTGGAGTCATAGGAGTGGTCACCATTAAATGACGGGTGTGACCTATATTTCCCCTTTACCTCATCGACCTTTTTTGCTTTCAATTATTATTGTCCATTCTGTTTTTGTTACCATTCCAAGTACAAGGAAAAGCATATTTCAAGTCCTCCTGTTCCAAAGCCTTGGCAGAGTGGCATTTATCATCAGGGAGAGTCTTTATCGGGGTTTCATTCATATCATGTACTTTGTTCAGGGAATATAAAGTATTGGAGCCCAAAGGATTTGCACTGGATCTTTCCAGGTAAAATCCATTTCTCTTAAAGAGGTGTGAATACCTAGACGATATTTAAGTTATCAATAAAGCCAATTAATCTTGCAGAGCAGGCTTTTTTGATCCATTTATTGAGGTAGGAAACTCTGCTGAAGACTTCCTCTCCTGTTGAAGGTGGCGCAACAGGGCCACTAATGAACACTTGAAATGTGTCTGATCCGCAGTGTTAAGCTAACTAATCCTGTCTCCATTTAATATTTCTAACTTCCTCTTTGCAACATTATTCAGTCATCCAGTGTGAGTGACTAAGTTCTTCAAGGTTGGGCTTAATTCTGTGAAATTTCAGACAGCATAGTAAAGCCAACATAGCATCCGGTTTGTCAGGAGGCTGCTTGGGTGAGAGCGGAATGATGTCATACCTTTTTGTTATCTGGAAACACACTGTTTTTTTAAAGTCACCCTGTAAGGCAGAACACCTGTTTTTTAGCAGAATCCTCATATTGTCAGTAATTTCAGGGGGTGCTTTCTCATCCTTTATTTTGGGAAGAAATTATTTGTACCTGTTAATACTTGGAGTAGAAGACTTGTTTCTCTCCTGGTCAGGTTTTGTCGTCAAGGTTGTATCATTTCAATAAGCAACATTTAATTCCACATTTACTTCCAATCAGTTAATCTTCATTTCCATGACAGCCATACTCTAAAAAAGTTTTTCAAAGTCCTGTGAAGTGAAGGGAAGCATTATGTGCTGACGTGGACTTCTCTTTCCTTGCGGTGTGATCAAAATAACATAAATATGTTTAAAAACTAGTCCAACTAGAGTGTCCTTCAAAAACCTTGTTTTGTCAAACTTTCTGTTGCATTGGCCAAGAGATAAGAAGGTAAAAAGCAGGAAAATTGTAAGCAAGTAGAGAGCCAGGGAGAGATGTGTCTGAGCAGGTAGAAAGGCAGAAGATGGAGGAGGGATTTTAATGAACAGAGTAGATATTTGAGTTTAAACAAGCCATATTCCTGCCTCAAAAAAAGCTTATTTTGGGTACTATTTGGGTCCTAGAAAGTGTATTATTTAGAATTGTATTCACAATTTTGCCACCACTGTCCGCCATTGATGGTCGAGTTTGCCTTATCCGCTTCAACACACACTAAATCATTGCATATGGTGGGCCACGAAGGTTAGTCAGAATGGATCCTTCAGATTGAGAGGGGTTTGTCTGCAGCCTGAAAGACAAGTTGCCACTCAGATAAAATTCTGCCCCCTCATGTAAATGGAGCTTAAGCGGAAGTTCAAACTGAATTAACTGGACCGCTTACCTTATGCATTCAGGAGTTCATCTGTCTGTGGAGCAACCACTCAGAGTTCAACTGCACCTCTTGTAATCAATCAGTATCAAGAGTCCAGCATAAAAAGACTTTCATATCCAGAACAGTCTGCTACCTTACAATCTTCATGAGTTGTTTTACCTCTGCTAAACATAACCGAGGAGGTTATGTTTTCATCGCCGTTTGTCTGTTTTCAAAATAACTTGAAAAACTTCAAAACTTGAAAGAAGGGGCGTATTATTACATTTTGGTAATTATCCAGATAACCGTCTGGAGGGGAGGGGCTTTCAATGGCTATTCTATACCCGTCTGTGAAAATTTGAGCAAAATCTGCCCAACGCTTCTCAAGTTATTTTGAAAACAGACAGACAAACAAACAAATGAGCTGCTTGGCGGAGGTCTGCGCTCTCTGAGTGCTTTTCTAGTTATTATATGACTTTGTGCTGCAATTTTAATTATTATTTCTTTTTATTAAATTTGACATTTTTACAAATTTAAATAAAAATAAATTGAAGATTAGAGTTTGTGAAGATTACATAACAAAAATGTGAAAAAATCCAGGGGAAGGGGTCTTACAATTATGAAAGGTAATGCATTTCCAAGGTGTTTATGCTAGACTTGTAGGCTTTATTTCTGTTATATACGCATATGACGTGCCAAGCCTTATCTTCATGGCCACATTGCAGCTTCGTTTTTATTGTATATGTTTTTATTTGTTCCGGAAATAGATAAAAGTAAAACCTTCCTTGGTCAGAAATCATCAGAGTGCTTTGTCCTAATATCAACCCGAATAAAGAAGCTGTCCACAGGGTCTAATGGATAAAGGTCCTGGCTATTCTTCAACCCTCACCACTCATTGTGCATTGTTCTTTTATTACCCACAGTAAAACTTTTATTGGCTTGCTTCAGAGCAAAGTTTTGTTGAACTTAAACTGTATCTTCGTGTTAATTAAACTCATCTGAAAATATTATTGTGTATGTACAGTGCTGACACATCTTTATCAACAAAAAAAGAATGACTAAACAATAACTGGAACTCAGCTATAGCAATTTGTGGTTGAAATTAGGCCTCAAGTGGATAGGTATGAAAGAGAGAAAAAAAAGAAACCTCTTACAGGAATGCTCTCAAGGGTTTCCAACTGTAAGGCTTTGATTGGATTAAATGCAAGATTCCTGTCAGATGCAATTGTTAGGTTGGTGTTGGGGTCTGCGGCTGCCATGTGTGAAGATGCTGCACTGTATGGGGGTAGAGGATGGATGGCCCTGGAGTAAGGTTTAGGAGGAATGTGTCCACTGTGCCATTAGGGGATGGAGGAGGAGATGATTCATTTTCAGCATCGCTTCACAGAGGATGATCTCATTACTTTGGAGGAGTGGACTGTCCAAGCCATAAGAACTAAGTTGGCCTGCAGAGCCTCCACCCTGAGAGGCAGGTTTTGCAAGGTGAAACAACTATAATATACACTAGGCTATCAAAATTGCATAAAATGTGATCTTTTGTGAAAATTTTAGTTTAGGAAGCTAGCTAAAAATGCTCTGTGTTAGACTGGCGGCCTGTCCAGGGTATGCCCTGCCTTTACCCGAAGCCAGCTGAGATTGCCTCCAGTTCAGTTTTTTGTGTTTCCTGAAAAATTGCAAAAAATGACTTAGGAAATTATTTTAAGAAGGTGACGATATAATGATACACACTCAACTTTAACCAATGCTTTGCTATGTCTGAGGAAAGTGTATATTTACCGAGAAAGTTAAGGCTATTTAGAGTGGATGTGGATATTAAGGGGGGAAGCATGATATGACAAAATAAGAAATTAAGGAAGTGCCTGGGTTATCCTAAAACACTGATGGATTTTTAAAAACTGGTGTCGCCTCAAAAAACTAAGATTGCAAATGTGCATAAAGAGACAGCAATCATCATCATCACTGCATCTAAAAACATGCTACGCAGAAAAAAACGAAATTGGGTTTCACATAATCTGCTGTAACATGAAAAGTGTGGAAATTTTACTATAATCTTTCCCATGTTCTCACCTTCCATTTTGTGATTCTTGGATGTTAATGCTCTTACCCCATTCCATAAAGGTAGCATGACAAGTTCACTCTCAGGCAATCTTTGTGTTTAACCAAGAGCAATAGGCTTGTCTTTTTTGAAAAATACCGAAAAACATAAATTTTTTTGCTGTGCCTAATAAGTGCTGAGCCACTTTAGCCATTTACCTTTCGATCTCAAATGCCCTGTCAACTGGAACATTATGTTTTTGTCTTTGCTGTTTTGTAAGATGTACTGCAGGGTAGCATGGTGAATTTACCAGAGCTGCTTTGGGGGGAAGCCTTTGTTGGGCATTTTCCAATGTGGCAGCTTGGTGGTTATGGTTTGGTTGATGCTTGTGATTCTGCCAGAACAGGCAGCAGGAAGAAAGCTCTGATAAAGGCAGGTGGCCAATGTTAAAACTCTGAATCATTTTACAGATTTAGCTCATCCCTCACTGAACGTCAGGTGAAAGTGTTCATTCAAAATTCAGATTTATTTTATTGTATTTATTAAGTTTTATCTTCTACACTTTTTCAATCTATGTTATATTTTTAAAAAAATGTATATATTATAAATCTAAGCATTATGTGTATCTCAAAACATGTGTGAAACGTTTTTTGGAAGTGTGCCTGAAATAATATACAAATCATATTCTAATGACCAAACTGGGCAAATTTAGAGTGGAGGACAAGCACATATTAATATTTAACATGTGCAAAACAATTCAAATCTACACAACTAAGTCTTTTGTAGATCTTTTTAAGTTAGTTGCAAACTCACACAAAAATATATCTTTAGTCATTGTGACCACAAAAAAATAAAAACATTGCTACAGTAACAGACAATGGAGAGATACTCTGTGTACATGTTTACATATTTGAACAATCAGAAATAACAGTTGTCATGTTGGGTTTCTTTTTAAGCTCCGAGCCCACATGCAGAACACCAAAACAAGAGAGCGTAATTCAGTAAAATAGAATTTATTAAGTTAAAGCGGACAACGAGAATGTAGCGAGAGCCAGGTCCGGGTAGAAATCAGCTGGAACAGTCACTGAGGAGGGAGAGCAGAATGGTGAATTCAAGCGGAGTAGGAGATCGGAGATGCAGAAGCGAGTAAGGATATTTCTTACTGTTAGGTGAATGGTTCTGGGTTTAGGAGGGAGGTAGGGGATTTCCGGGGTCCGAGTTTCTTTTGAGGGTCCAAGAGCAATGGAGGAGTGCGGCAGGAAAGGGACAGGTCGGCTCCGGTTCGTCGGAGACTCAGAGGAGCGGTTCTGCTGCCAGTCGTGGGAAACAGGAGTTTCAAGAGAACAACGGAGAGAGGATTCTGGGAGTTCGGGCAACCAGTGGGTAAGATCCAAGGCGTCACAAGGAAGGGTTTGAGAACCGGAAGGTAGCCAGGTTCGACACGTTGAATCCAGATCTTCCAGGGGATCACCTGAAGGCAACAGGGGAAAAACAGAGGACCAAGTTACTAGGAGGTTCAGGGCAACAAGGAGAAATCACAGAGGCAAGACTCAGGAGGCTCAGTGGTAGCAAAAGCTGGCAAACACTCGGCGCTGAGGAACTGGCAGCTGCTCCTTAAGTACAGGGACTGATGAGGCTAGATGGGCAACACCTGTGCCGCTGGGAGCCGCACCGCACTCCATCCAGGACCTGGCGCCATCTGGTGTGGAAGAAGGACAGCCGCACAGGAAACAAAACCCACAACAGAATACAGAGGACTCCGGGTCATGACAACAGTAGTAGTTTAATATTGAGAGGGACAAAATTCTACAGGCTGGCACAAAGTAATGTAGCAGAAAATCTTCATAAAATTAAACCTAAACAACTGATGATTTTACTTAAATATTAGCATTTCCATACCCCCCCCCCAAAAAAAAGAAACATAATATTAACAGAACACCCATTACAGACCCTGTAAAAGGAGTTGTTAAGGGGAGCTTCAAATATATGCAAAAAATCAATTATTTCATTTAACTTCACGATTTGCTATTTTAATAATTTCTCTTTTGTACATAGCACTTTGAGCTTTTTATGTGAAGTGCAGATAAAAGTCCAGCATCACCAGCAAACCTAACATGGTGCTGTAGATTGTCTTTTATTTAACCTTTCCTATTGTGGCCATGTCTTTTAGGCAGGCTGTCTCTGACACTTTATATAGAGGGACAGCCCCCACACTTCTCCAGCTTCCCTGAGCAGTAGACATCAACAGACAGAGAGTGTGGACTGTGATAGCAGAGGGAACCTTGAGTGGGGGCCTATCAGTGGCATGCGGCCTGCGTGAGCTGGATGCTACTCGAAAACCTAGCCCTCCATTAATCATATTCAAATCAGGATCCCACTGAAAGCATCCATACTGCCTTAATGTGGACAGATGAAACCACATAGTGTTGTCTGTCACTTTTGTAGTTTGAAGTCGTACGATCCCATCACTCACCAATGATGATGGCACTTCTCTTGATGACTTGAAGCTGTGATGAGGGTTTATAAACAGTTATTCAAATTAATGCAGCAGCAGTAAAGGATTTAAATGAGAGGCAGTAATACCATGTTCTATAGCGCACTTTGTTTGAGCTTCCATATATACAGGAATAAAATGTTACACTTCACTAAAAACTACCAATAAATCTTTGTTGTCACTAGTGCTGTTCAAACTTTACTCATTTCAGCATCAGTTTGAAGTGACAAGCCATTTTTGATAGATCTATCTCAAATGTACAGCTGTTCTAAGAACTCTTTAATTCCACCGAGAGCAGAGGGAGATCTACGCATGTTTGGAAAGATAAGAATTTCATTATACACTCAAGCAGTATGAATATCGAATAGGAATTTGTCTCCGACGGTTTGTCTGTGTCTGCATCTCAATGATATTCTTTGCAGCGCCAAGATCTGAAAGAGTTTTTTTCTTGTTGTTCCTTCTTGGAAGAGTTGTTGGGAATAATAGTAGCTTTTTCAATGAATATGTAACTGGAGCTTGACCTTCGGTGCTTTGCAGAACTGATCCTGCATGGGCAGATAGCTGAATCAAAGTAAATCTGTAAGTGTATATATTATGTGCTCTTAATGTAGCATGACTACGTACAGTCTCAGCCCATTAGCAGCTATAATCTGACACTGTGTACTGATAAATCTTGTTTTTATTTCAGAGAACCATTTATATTCATTTCTTATAATGTAGAAAATGATGCATTACATGTCATTTTTTGATAAATGATTAGAAATTTGAACCAAATGATAGAATCATTGTCGCTGACATTCATGCTGAAATTTCATTAATGATGTTTGTATGCATACTATAATGCAATCATTGTTTTGGTTCCAAGTACAAATATGATTTGATTAAGCTGTTTATGTTTGCACTGTAAGTGCTAATTTGTATAATATTCCCATATTCATACAGAGCTTGATGTGGTAATTACTGACCGTCAAGATAAAACTCCTTCTTACATTGCAGGCTTAAAACACCCACTTTTCAGTTTCAACATGTTATGCAGTTCTTTTCTAATGTTGATTGTTTTCTAGCAATCAAAGATTCACTCATTAGAATTTCTGATCTCAGGTTTTGGAAAAGCCTTAACAGTTTAAATAAAAATTTTAGCTGATTTTGATTTCTCTCTTTATATTTAAAATGATAGACTATTTCTACTCAATGAAAAAGATAGGAAGATCGGGATAGGAATTGCAATTACTTCTGATAAGGATTTGTGGGAACCCCAAAATCAAAGTATGTAGTAAGTGTGGTTGGGACTGCTGCTTTTGTTAAGAGAACATAATTTTTTCGCTATTGGTTTAACCAGTCCAGCAGAAAAAAAAAAACAGCCTTGTTCAGCTTTCTCAAATATATTCAGTAGGCCTTGAGTATCATGGGTTATTACCTCCGCCAAGGAGGTAATGTTTTCATCTGCGCTTGTTTGTTTGTTTGTTTGCTTTCAAAAGTAACTTGCAGATTTTGATTACATTTTGGTGATGATCTGGCAGGATAACCGTCTGGGGTCTAAAATAGAGTATAATTTCCTTTTAACAATTGTTCTTTAATACTGACCTTCATCTGCTTTCTTTTCTTATCTCAGATATAATGATAACAGCTTACTTAAAAGTTGCTACCATATGACTTTTATTTTAAAATTTATGCACCAGTAACTCAATGTGGTTGCGTATATTGTTTTTTTTTGAAAGATTACCATGTTGCAGAACTCTGAGATAGAATATACTGTAGGTGTGACCAAAGAATTAGGGGAGGGGAAGAAAAGAAACAAAAGGTGTGTAACGCGGATTTGCGGACACAGATATAAGCCAGACAGCGGGGTGCGTTTCAACAGTTTAGTTAACGAGTTCTCTCGGGTCAGCGACGGGAAGGAGCAGCAACAACAGGATCTTCTGGAGTGAGATATAGAGGTGAGTGTCCAGCACAGAAAGTCAGAATGTTTATCAGGTGATATTAATGACTGACCTCAGAGTGTGTGGCAGGAAAGCCCAGAATAGGGGTCAGAACTGGGAAACCAGATGGCTGCAAGGAATCTAGAACGCTATCCAATTACTGAGTCGGAGGCAGAGCAGGGGTCAGAGCCGGGAGATCCAATAACAAAATAGGTTCCAGTCTGAGATCCAGAATCAGGGTCGTAATGGGAGCAGAGGACAGCAACAGGAGATCAGATGTCCGAGAAAGATCCAGTCCGTAATCCAGAATCAGAGTTACTAGGAGGCAGGGGTCAGAACCAGAAAGCACAGACACAGATCAACATGGAAACAGCAAAAACAGGTCTAGAAGGGGAACAGGTCGTAACAGGCAGGCAGGCAGAAAAGATGCTGTAAAATTCTTACCATAAGGCTCGAAATAATCTGGCCCAGACTCTGGTCTGAGCAAGGCTTATAAAGACAGAGGGACAGGTGGAGATGATGAAAGTTGATGAGGAGCACAGGAGCAGAGCAGATGGGGATAAGTAAGTAATCAGACCAGAGCTGGTGCACAGGATCATGACAAGGTGACTCTAATCCCTCCAACATGATGGCCAATACAGGTCATCTTGGGGGTGTTGATGTTTATTAGGGAGGTTCTCCAGTACCAGTTTGAACTGAAGATGCCTCTTGGATGAGAGGTGAAACACGTTCTAGAAAACTTCACGTCCAGTTGCATAAACTGAACTTTCTAAGCTTGACCATGACGTGGATGACTGGGAACCTTTAGAGATATGTTACCAAGCATTTTGGGATGGAATTCTCTTACGAGTACTAGAGAATTTCCTGGAAACTTTCAGACTACAGGAACAACCAACATTTCAACCTAATGTGCAGATAACATCAGATCATCCCCAAGAGTTTACACATTTTCTCTATAGTGAAATGCATCAGACAGTTACATTTCTCCATCAACGCTGTGAAAGTGAAACTTCCCAGGGACGTCAAAGTTTGCAGAGAAGGCTCAGATGTCCCAGCACAACAAAGGCAAGGAACGGCAAAAACGTAAATTCCACATCCTCCAGTCCAGACAGACCACCACAGAGGAACTCACATCCTCCAGCAGGAACCCGAACCTCACTCAGCAAGACCTCATAGATAAGTGGGTGAAGAATTATTTCTGACAGGACCCTCACACAGCTGGAAAAGGATATCTTAGTCAAAGGTCTGAACTTCGCACTTTCCCCTGCACAGATCCCCACATGCAACCTCCTCACAGCAGCTACAGCCATCAGAAACAACAAACTTACCTCCACAGAAGTTGAACAACTTAGGCTGAAGGTCACTGCAGCGCTTTCCCGTGCAAAAGCTCTCCCTTCAAACCTGAACATTCTGGAAATTAAAGCTCTGTCAGCCCTCCAAAGAGACAAGGAAAATATCAAACTACCAGCTGGCAAAGGAAGATGCACAGTCGTACTCAACATAAATCACTGAAGAATATGTGGATGACACATGCGTCAAAATAAAAACCAAAGATATCAACACTTTCACAGACTACATCAACGCAGTGGACAGAAACATCGAGTTCACTTGGGAAGATGTGAAAGATGACAGCCTTGCCTTGCCTCTATGTTGAGTTGACAGACAACTCAACATAGAAGTCTACAGGAAACCCACACACAAAGACCATTACCTTCATATCGACTCAAACCACCCAGTGGAACACAAGCTAGGTGTCATTAGAACTCTCAGAAACCATTCCCACCATAAACACAGAGAAGACGAAAGAACGGGGACTTATCAGGACAGCCTCGAAAAACTTAGGCTTTCCGAGGTTGTTTTTTTTTTAAACCAACAAGAAGAGGCCTGCTAAGAGGGAACTTAACAGAAGAAGAAATACTGTCATACCATATGTAGCTGGTGTCTCTGAAAAACTAGCCAGCACCGGATCCCTGTGCACTTCAAACCCAGTAACACCCTGAGACAAAAACTGGTTCACCACACCACAGGATAAAACTCCAAGGAACAAGACTGATAAAGTGGTTTATGCTGTTCAGTGTAGCTACGAGTGCACAGACCTGCACATTGGAGAGGCCAAGTAACCTCTGCACAGGTGCATGGCTCAGGACTCAGCTGTCCACCTACACCTGAAGACCAAAAGATAACTAGATTGAGGACAACAATGTTCATACTGTAGCTACTAGAGTAGCACCTACAGTATACTTATCTTAGAGTACAGCACCAGTTAGAACTGAAGAAGCCTCTTGGATGAGAGGTGAAATGTCTCCTACAAAACTTCACGTCCAGTTGCCTAAACTGAATTTTCCAAGCCTAAAGTCCAAGATCTAGTGTCAAGAAAACGTAAAAGAAAAAAAGTAATTCCAAGAGGGATAAGACTTAAATGGGGCATGGGTGCAGGGAATACAACATTGATGTTCACTGAAGTTTAAGCTATAGCTACACAGGTAGGCAGAGAGGGAGACAGGCAGTAGCGCAGACAAGTGCGAAAAAAGCGAAAAGAGACCTAAACGCTACTAAGATGGATACTTGGTGTATTGTGCATAACCTTATTTTATCATGGTAAACGAGTTTTTGGTCTTCTGTAAAGGCAGTAGTAGCGGTTTAGAAGTTCCCATGTTTCCTTGATGGTTCCTTGACTGGTCCTTTGCTGGTATCCAACAGGCTCATGGTGGTAATATAATTACCCAGGATGATGTTGTCAGTGAGGCAGCACCCCTAAGCTGCCAGAGTGTATATCAGCTGCAATGTCTATGGGTGGAGTTACAGTAAACATTGACACTCCCAAGAGAAAGAGAGGGGTCACTCCACGGGCTGAAATTTGGAGGGAGGTTGGCTGGAACTTAGCTGGAAAGCAGAGGCAATTCAGCTGGCTTTTAGCATAAAGGGGGACTTTTAAATCACTAATACTGTATGTGACTATGCCCCTTTAAGTCTTTTAGTTAAAGTTTGAATAAAATATAAAGAGGATATACATCCTCTTCTGTTTGTTTTTGATCAGCAGGAAAAGCATCAGCATAGTATGATGGTGCCATTACCACAGGGGTTGTCCAATTCCTAATTTTATCATCCTTATAACAGGTTGCCAGCCAATTTCTCTGTGCATTAGTTTTAGCCAAGGAAATACAGACAGTAAGAAATGTCCCTTTTAAAACATAACAATAATTGGAACGCTTACTTAGCTAATGTTAGGAATTCAAATTCCTTAATTAACAGGCCACTAGCTTATGCTGCCTTTTTTCCCATTGCTATTTTTTGACTTTAAAACTCTAAAGCTGCACAAAGCTAATTCTCCTCGCTTTCTGCATTTACCAGCTTTAAAATGTTGCAAAAGGAGGTAAATGGAAATTTCATGAGGCTGAAATCCTCTAAGGTGTTGTCAGAAAACTGCACACAGTGCATTTATTTTCTCAAGCGGCTCTGTGATGCTTTACTGGAAAGAGAAGCAAAAGATGTTAATGAGTTCAGCTTTCTTCGGACGTTGCTCCTGTGTACAGCTGCAGTGGGTGTGTAATTTTGCTTTGCCTTTCATTTGTTTATCATGTAAAGGGGAAAGAATACCTAAAAGGCCGACTTAAAAGCAAAAGCTTTCGCTGTATATTTGCACTAAGAACATACATTCTGTACAGGGCATGAAGTATTTAAACTTCCTGAGAATTTTGCAATGTGTCAACTTACAAACTCAAACATTTTATTTGAATTTGGTGTAAACATAGCTTGAAATTGCTATATAACTATATAACTATGACGAGTGCTCATTTGCTCAGCCCCCTTTACCTGACACCCATAATTAAAATCCAGTAAAATCCAGAATACTGCATTCATAAGGCACCTCTCTAGGCTCAGTAAAAACTAAGCTATTATCATAAGTTTGTAAGAGAACAGTAATGGAAATTCAGCATCATGAAGGCGAATGAAGGAGCATAAGCACACTATTACAAGCCACTGGTGAGTTTTATACACCATTTCTGTTACCTGCCTGTCTGTTTGATTCTGACTTGCAACTGCCTCCTGATCCTCTGAACCTTTCTGAACCCAGTTGGACCAGTCATAGTGTGTTTGTGGATCTCTGACCTGTTTTCTGTGCCCGCTCTCGAATTCTTCCTTAGATTGTCTCTGAATCCCGATTACCTGGCTCTGACTCTGGACATGCTCTTGGCCGCCAAACTCTGGGTTGTCCCTTTGATCATTTTGCCTGTCTCTACTATGGATCTGACTCTAATATGGATCTGACCAACAATTAACTGTCTAAGAAGGATTCCTTCAAATCAGCCTAGACCGATTCTGGAATCCTCTAGGGTTCACCAATGGTGTTGCACGCCTACTGGCATCTTCAGATATTCTCAAAGCTTGTTTTCAAACTCCAAGATGGTTAGGGAACCAGAATACAACATTATAGATACCTCCCTCTGATTCTGTCTGGTTATTGAACTGTTCGGTCTCCTTCCAGAAGTTCTGGGTGCTAACTCTGGTAAATGCCTTCTGACCTGCGGCAGTTTCACATTTTAATAAACTATTAAAAGTTCTCCTGTTTTTCTGGTTATATTCTGGGTTTTCTGTTTTCTGGCCATTACAGGTTTGGCCTAAAGAACATCATATCCTTTGTGCTATTTTTGATAACCTTCTTGCTGTGCAGATCGTTTTCTTAGTAACTTAGATGGGGTTAAATGTCGACAATACCAGAAGGTATTAAAGAGCTTAGAAGATTGAAATGAGAATTCACCTTATAGAAGTCTGACTCTAAACATAGAGCTACAATGGAAAGATTCAATCCAAGCATATTAATTATCAAGACTCTAGGACCTTAATTTCCTTTAAGTACAAAAAATGTGTGACATTTAAAAACAACTAACTTAACTTTTTAACTTTAATTAATTCTTTACAAAGCCTTTAATTAGTTAGATAATTCTATTTAATCAGTCCTTTCATAAATGTGTTTGACTGACTAAACAAATGTAATGTAGGTTAAACTGAAAACATTTGGCTTGGCTTGAGGATTGCCTTCCACTCACTTTGACTTGGGTTGAGCTATTTTGAGCTATTTCTTCTGGTTATGACTAAAGACATTGTGTCAACCACATTGTACTGGCACTCATCATCTTCGACTTATCCGGGAATGGGTTGTGGGGAGAGCTGTCCTGGCACAAACTCCCAGATACCTCCTTCCACTTCTCTGGGGGAAGCCTAAGGTGTTCCAGGACTAGTCAAGAGACATAATCCCTCCAGCATGCCCTGGGCCATCCCACTTAGAAAAATACACTTTGCCAGAAGCCTACGATACTTTTGGCCTTGATACGGAACTGTTTCGGACCAATGAAATGCAAAGATGTGCATGACATCAGTGCGTCAACCAGAGGAGGAAACCTAAACCTAAGCCAACATGGCTGCACCAGCTTTAGCTGGAAAACCCGAGCAAAAGGATGAGATTTTTGCCTTTGTGGATGGGAATATGTTTGCATGTTTCCCCCGACCACATCCGTTAAAACTGTGATTTATCAGTTAACTCTGCTAGTTGTGAAACAAATCCAGCTGCTGCTTTGATTGCTGCTAAATACTCAACATGGGAGGCAGGTACCCAATCAGATCAAAAAATTGTTCTGAATGTTCCTACCTTTTGTAAACAGTTTTTTCCAGGAGCCTTCCCAGATTGATCCTAAACGGTAGTTAAGTTTGAATTCTACACAGTATCAATCTGGCTTTTGCCAAATGTGCTTAAATGATACTCAACTTACAAAGCAAGGAGTCCTGTTATGGCCTTTGTGTTTCTGTTGAAGTGAAGGGGGCTTTGGGTTTCTCCTAATGTATTATTTGCCTGGCAGATATTTGCCTGGCTTGTGTTTTTCCACATGCAGAGCGGAAATTCATTTATAAAATTGCAATAAAAGGTAATTTTAATTTTAACAAAAGTCCAATGGGCTGCAGTTGCACTATCCTAGAGGCATCTATCACCATGTTTAGTCCATTTTCAGGTGGGAAACTCTTGTTTATATTGGTTGTTTATATAGCAGTGATAGTGATACAGTACAGGATTAGGGGATTTTAACAGAAGCAGAGAAAGAATAACAGCAGTAGGGAGATTTTGACAAGGTCTCAAAAGGGTACAGAAATATTTCAAAATATATAAGGACCCCCTCAAAATGAGATGTTTAATTTCAAGGGGCAGACAGAAAATGGGAATAGAGAGAGGGAGAAGATATGCAGCAAAGGTCAGAAACGAGGAATCAAACCTGTGACAGCTGCTTCCAGGACCAAAGCTTGGTGTATGGGTTGCATGCTTAACCCCTGCATCACTGCCGCAGCCTGAGTAGCTATTTTTATCAATGATCTGACAATATTTTTATGTATACTCATCTGATCCCTTGACCATTTTGGAGTAAAAGTTCAATGCTATTTACTTAATTTATGTGTACCCAAAAGTGGTCTAAAAATCAACATTTTGAAATAATCAGAAAAGGAAAAGGGTTTCTCTTGAGCCACCTAAACCATGCGCAAATGTAATAAGCAGGTGCCCTACATACACCGTAAATAGTGCCTGTATTTGCTGTAATTCTCATACAAAAGGATTTTTGATATGTCCAAAACTTTGGGCTTAGCTGGGGATCAGTATGCTTCAGTATCAGATGCATTGGCAACTGATGGAAAGGTGTTACTAAACAGGTGAATAACAAATGTTTACACCACTTTAAGCAGTGTATCGTCACAGATTATAAAAGCACATTTTAGATACTATAGACTCAATTTCACAAAGATTTTAGAATAAAGCTGCAGTTTTTGGAGTGTAAATGTAGGTTGGCTTTTAACTTTTTAAATTAAAAGCCTATATAAACATTAAGGACTTAGGATAATACAGGAGAAGATCCAAATAGGTTTTCCTGTTTTCTGTTAAGTAAGTGACATTTTACACTAGCCATCTCCTGGTCACATTTACAGATGACTGTTCTAGCCCTCTGCGTGAGCTGTCATCACACCTGTCTAATAATTTAAAGGTGGTGTCACAGGGTTACAACATATTCAGTTTATACAAGCTGCCTTCTGAGCGAAGGCCACCAGTATGGTGCTCTACCAAATCCAATTAGAGGATAAGCAAGAGAATTTAAAACAAGCAGGACTTGCCTTCAAACGCCTCAATGTATGAGCAAACAACCCTGCTTTTAAAGCAGAGGGTCCTTGGAGGGTTGGTGGATGTAGTGTGATTGTTTTGGAAGAAATACACATGAATGCTCAGAGACAAAGATTTTTTAACGGACAGATTAAAAAGAAAAGTGAACAGAATCATCAGGCATTACCACTGTTAAACTGTTCAAGACTCATTCACTTGGTAAAAATAGGATTAGCTGTTTTCTTTTTACCACATTCTATGTTTTTGTTTTAGATTTTCTGATGTCTGTTAAATAGCATCCTTTGTATGAATATCACAAAGCAGAGAATTCTGTTAAAAAATCCACTAAGCTAGCAAATAGAATCAAGGTTTATATTAATAACAGTAAGAGTAATTGTGTTCAATGATTCAGAATTTTATTAGGCCTCTAAGAGGGTGGGATAATTGCAGAGTTAGCTCTCAGCTTAAAACAATATAAAATATTTTATAGCTATTTTCTTATTTTGTATTTTCTACATTGATGCTTCTGGTGCACTCATCAAAAAACAAACAAACAAAAAAAAACACATGTAATTAATACTGAATACGCAGAATTAATACTGTTGGACGGCAACAGTATTAATTCCGCCAAACATCATGTATTACTTACTGACTTCCTAAACGGACTAAATAACTTCTTTGGGAGGTTTGAGGCACTAAACAGCACTCCAGCAGTGAAGGCTGTCCCC
>JAUZNJ010095285.1:0-11152 GCA_034780135.1 Jordanella pulchra
TTCTGCATAAAGCACTTACCTGTTCTTTTATACACAATCCACGCCCACACTTCCCCTTTAACGTTTTCATGGTGGCCTCAACAACGTCCGCAGTAAACACAAAGGGCGCACCGCCCTAAAGGGGGCGCCTCACATTTTGAGAGAAAAAAAAGACTTTTGTATGCGCCTTATGGTCGTGAAAATACGGTATTCTCCAACCTGATCTGTGGATCTCTGCAGCTCCTCCAGTTACCGTGGACTATTTGGCTGCTTTTTTGAATAATTTCCTCCTGACCCCCCAGTCGGTTTAGATACTGTAGATACCCATGCCTTCATCCATTGGTAGTTGTACCATAACTCATTAGTTTTGCGGCCTCTTGTATTGCAGTTTTCTTTATTATTATTTTTTTTTTTACTTAGGATATTTTTTTTCTTTTACCCAACCCTGGCTTGGAAAGTTCTTTTTAGGCAACTGGACATGAAGTTCTTTGGTGACGTTTTGCCTCTCATCCAAGAGGCTTCTTCAGTTCTAAATGGTGATGGGGAGCACTGAGATTAATATGCGGTAGGTGTAACAAAAGAATCCATTGGTATAAACGAACAAGATTTCACAGAGAAGTAGGTGAAGAATTTTTCTGACAGGACGCTCACCCAGCCGGGAAAAGAGGTCTTAGCCAAAGGCCTGAACTCTCGCTGTTACCCCTGTACAGATCCCCACAGAAGGTGAACTCAATTCTCTCAAAGCTGGACTTCTAAAAGCAACTAATTGCATTAGATTGTATATGACGGTATCAGAGTAAGTGGGTTAAGAACAATAAATGTATGCTTTATGGTGAGAAGTTCATTTGCAAAAATGTAAAATGAGGAATTCTTCATTTTGAATATTTGCTTTCTTTTCACTGCACTGAAGTGCACAACTTTGTGTTGATCTGTTTCTAAAAAGAACAAAACACAATAAAGGCAATAAAATTTGCAGCATAATATAAATAATTAGAAAGATAAAGGGATAAAAACATGTTTTTGTGGTATTCTAGCTGTGCAAGTACACCCTCAGCCTTTTATTTTGTGAAATTGTGTATTCCGAAATATTTTAAGCACTGTTATGTCCTTCGGCTAATGAACGTTAAACATTTAAATGTCACAAAAACATTTGGTGTTTTGTAAAGCCGGTGTTTAAATTCTAGAAACTAATGCCTGCGTGAAGTTTATGGAATAAATAAGTATATATAATTTCTTTTTCCAACAGATGAACCTTTAATTTGTTCAAGTGTCAAACTGGTGAAAGAGGATAATAAGGTCCTTTCAGACTCTGTCCTGATTTTTTCTGTCAGTGACTGAGCTATTGTTTACTTTTACGTTTCCTTATCGAACTGCTGTGAAAAATGTACCTAAATCCGTGTGAACACCTGTTTGTCTTTTTAGTGTTAATAATTTAGAATTTCTGTTAATTTATTTAACCAAACTACGGTATCAGGGCAAAAACACAGAGCCAAAGCATGTTGTGATTTTATTTATGTATTCTTTTTTTTTTTTTTTTTGCTTTTGCCCCATCCTCAGATGAATTTTTAACCACCAGATCTTATAAATTCTCTTTGCTGTCACCACCGTATCATTACTTTCTAATTTATATTCATAAAGTGGGGACTGTCTCCACACGTATGTGCATATCAGCCTGTTTTCTTTATCATTCAAGGTCTGAATGTTTACCTCCTTGTCCTTTAGAACAAAATGTTCATGTACCGTGGGAAGGAGTATGAACGCAGAGAGGATTTCGAAGCACGACTGCTCACACAGTTTCCAAACGCAGAGAAGATGAAGACCACCACGCCACCCAATGAGGAGATGAAGAGCTCAGCTGGACAATGTATCTTCTGCATTTTTTTTTTGTTTATTAGAAAACAGTAGATCCAAGAGAAGAGGAAAAAAAAAATCACATAATTCTTTATTGATTAAGATTAGTTTACTTTTAACTATCCATCTATCCAACTTGACAATGAAATATAGCTTATAACCGTAATGCTCTTTTTTATTAATAATTATTTTATAAGATTAAAATGACTGAAACACTAAAACAATTTGGACCTGGAAAATTCAGATTTTTTTGCCTTTAAAAAACACAGAAGAACTTTTCAATTTAACAATATCTTTGTTCATCAGTTCCACTGATTTGCTTGATTTTTCTGTTCAGACGTTCAGTGTTTCACAGTGAAGCCCATCCTCAACCTGCCGGCCAAGTTTCAAAACAAGCCAGTTTCTGAGCAAATCGTCAGGTAAGCAGGACGCTGCAAGCGACTTTTTTTTAACAGTAAAGAAGCGAGCAACTCAAAGTCAATCATTTGTTCTTCAATCAGCCATTACCAGATTTACTCATCCTGGCTGCTCAAACAGTTCATAGAACCTGTGATGACATGCTAACAGTGGGATAGGTTCGGCTTAGTGATGTGTGCTGAGAACCGGCATTGTGAAGGTGATTAAATCTTGATTTAAATGTGCGTCTGTGTTAAACAAACACTGGTTGACCTTCTTGTTGTTCTAAAGGCTATTAACTTTCACCAGCCATCTGCCATTAGTCACTGTGCCAAGTACAACACTGTTTCTCTGCCACCGTTAATAGCTTTGTGTCAAGCACCGGGGCCACAGCAAACAAGGGGCCCCCATGCTCTCCCTCATCCTTTCGCCAACTGGGCTCTGCTGCGCTCAGCTGTGCAAATTCCCTTTGATATGCTACCCAACGCTTCAGTGGACATGATTAAAAGAAGCCGTTTACTTGGGGGGAAAAAAAAAATCCTTTAGGCAAATTTACCTGGACTGATCTTATCACCATCCTGCAGCATTTGGCCCTCAGCAACCTGTTCACTCTCTCTGTCTGATTGGAACATGTGGTTGTGTTAATGGCCTAGATTAGACAGTCATGTTTAGACCCAGACAGAGAAATGTTGCACACCAACTGCCCAGTGGCTTTTTTCATGCCAATTGGGTCTCTCCATCTCTGGCTCTCTCCATTCTTTTTCCACCTAGTCTCTCTGTCCCTTCTCTCTGTTTTCCCTCATTTGTTTTCACATTCAGTAAAGAGATCAGCAGTGCATAGCAATGAGACGGATTCCTTTGAGCCCAGGGGTAAAAGCCGGAGGCAGAGCACAGCCCGTTCTGACCTTGCTGTGCCGGACCGGGCTACTCCATCATCTTTAGCCAGCCTGCCAGCTAATGACCTGTAAATGTCGCAGTTTGGGTCACAAACTGATTTAAATCTGCCACATTAATCTGTTGATTAGATCAGAAGTTGAGAACAGTTTTTAGGTAGCGCTGCTTTTTCTTGTCCTGTCTCAGGAATAGCGGTGCTTAAACGGATGCCCTTTAAAAGCAGCACCCTTTATACAAATTTTTCACTTGACATCCTTTCTGCATGGCTTCACTTGAAATGGCTGCTTAATGGCTCCAACTCTACCTCCATCTTCACTATAATCTTCATTAATTAAACTATTACCTAACACTTCATTCATTTTAGTTTTTCAAAATAAAATATTTCAGCTAAGTGTGATATTGTAGGATATTTACAATCCATATATGATCCTCTTTTAGAGCGCATAAAACCCCCAAATGCATGTGTTAATACATTATATTGTCAAAAGCACAAGTGAATTTTAAACTGAAAAATTGGGTTGTAGAACATTTTACCCTACTACTTTGTTGTATACCAAGCATTTAGAGTGACCCCTTGTAGCAGTGCAAAGGTTTTAAGTAAACCCAACTTGTGCTCAACAGCTTTTTTATGATTTTTTTTTTTTTCCCTTCCACTTAACTTTCGGTTTATATTTCCATGTACAGCCCTCTATTAAAATCCAAGAACAAATGGAAGATTACATATTACTTTACTCCTGTAATGCATTCAAAATCAATGCCTTATGTTAAAAAAAAAATGTTTTAACCTGGTGTTAAGATTTTAGCTGTAAACGTTTATCTAAATTTAGAGAAACTAAAACGTGAAATATATAGAATAGATAAATCTATTTTATATACAAGTTTTGCCCCTTTTAATTGACTTACAGAAATAAATGTACCTTTTGACCAAACCATAATTCATCGGACATACCGGCGTGTGAGGTATATGGATAAAAAAAGCAAGCTCTGTGTTCATTCTCATGAGGGAAAAAGATCCCGTTATTCAGACAGCTTTATAAACCCCTTTTTTTTTCAGACTCTGAGAAGTCTATTAACCTGATTAGGCAAAGTTCATCCCTGCTTTTTACAAACCTCTCTTACATATGCTGAAGCTCATCATCCTGTCAGACAAGCCAGGCTACTTTTATAGCCTGTCAGTGATGTTTTGTGAGGCAAAAAGAATTCATTTATTTCCTACTTTGGTTAGGGGACTCCTTCTGATGGATGCAAATCAGGTTTGCTAAAAACACCATAGTTGCTGGCAGCCAGCCTGGAGGGGATTGTCCTGTGTTTGACCTGAAGCGAAGCAATCAACCTGTACCAATCAAGCTATAGATTGCCAGTAACGGTTCTAATTTACTCAGGCTTGGATTTTTTTCTCTTTGCAGCTTCTACATGGTAAATGAAGTCCATAAATTCCAGTATTCCAAGCCGGTGAGGAAGGGAGAAAAGGACCCAGATAATGAGTTTGCGGTACTATCTTCTTTTATATGTATATATGTGTGTTTTTATTATTATTTTAGTGGCATTTTTGTTTGATGCTCTGAAAATAAGATTCCATGTGGTTTTAATAAGCTTTAGTTTGCCAGAGCTTAAGTTAACTGTGTTAAAGAATTTATTATTTGAAAAGAGTTAAGGAGTCAGAATTTAATTGCTGCTTTTCATTTTCTCCCTAATGGCATTTTTGATAAATCACGTCTTTTAGATTGACACATAAGTACAGTTTTCTATCCTTTATGTCCTTCTTATTTGTTTTATATGCTGTTAATCATTTACAAACACTTTAATATCCTTAAGTAATAATTAACAGATTTGCGTTGTGTTGCTCTCTATTTATATTCCTTAGAATAGGGACCTCGGAAATAACATTTCAACAGATTGGTGAAAATACGTAGAATTACTTTTATGAATATAAAGGGAAACAATTCTATTCATATTTTAAACAATAAGTTTTTAAATAACATCTATTTATCAGTTGAAATGTATTTTTAATTATTTAATAAGGCATTTAAATATTTAATGGTGCATTTTACATTCAGATGTTAATGTTTAATATCCTGTATTACATAAATAAATGTTTCATTTACTCATTTCATGGCACATAAACATTTTTGGTATTTTATGTCATATTTCTGTCCCCTCCCTTAGATAAAGTAGATTATCACCTAAAAAAAGAAACACTTTTGTATCTACTGGAAGAAGATTTCAGTAGTTTTTGTCTGGTGACATATTTGCTACCAAACATAAATTGTCTATTCTTTTTAAATGTTTCCACACACAATTATTTGTTTTTTTTTTTCTCTACACGATTTGAAAAGTATTGTTTTTTTTTTAAATATGTTACAAGTTACTACATCAGATAAGATAGAAGCAGATATTTCTGATGCAGAAGAGTGAAAATCTTGTTCTCATCTGCAATTTCTCCTGATCTATATTTCTGTTGAAAGTTTTGGTCTGTTCCTATTTTTAACAGAACATGTGGCTAGAGAGGACCACATACACAACAGCATACAAGCTTCCTGGCATCCTGCGCTGGTTTGAGGTCAAATCAGTCTCCACGGTAAGTTTGAAGCGGCCTCTGTGTCGAAAAGGCTCGTTCATCAGAGGAGGTTCTGCAGGAATGTTTACAGGCAGCTAATATGATTAATCTGCAAAAGCCATGTAGACAACTGCCTTGAAGCATCCATGCTATTCTCTGAACTTACAAGGCAAGCTCTCTCTTTGCACTCATTGATTTTACCAGGCACTCCTATTTCCACTGAAAACTGCCACGCAGCACAAATACGGCTAGAGGACAGTTCAGACCTTCCGTCACTGTTGATTTTCTGTAGAAATACCTGGATTGCTGTGTTGGAAATCCTTTGGTAATAAGGTCAGGCTGCAATCGGTGACTGAACCACCCAGAGAGGGTAAGCCACAGCTTTTAAAATGAGCTCATTTCACTCCCCTCCACCTGTTTAAAATGCTGCTCGCTTGTCCAAGATTTTAGGCTGAGATGTTGAGAGCGAAGAAATGAGTTCATCAGCATAGTTTGGAGAGGAGGTCGCTGTGTCATTTGAAGCAAAGACACCCTCTGTATCTTTATTTTTTAATCTCCTTAGCTTGTCCCCATACCAAACAACTACTTAGTTAGATTAGCCTGCCAGAAGTATTCACGATCAATTACCCTTTTACTTCTCTTTATTATTAGTGCTTGCCATTGCAATAAAGAAAGCTGCGTGTTTTCTACCTCTAAGCTGCTTTCTTTGTATCTTTGTTTTTCTTTTTTAAGCCAACTACAGCATACTGAACCAAAGCATGCATATATTGTTCTGTTGGCTAACCTGGACTTTAAAATAAAACTTGTCCTGGGTAAGAATCATATTAATACAACTTAAAAGGAGGAAAGATTTGAAAAAATATATATATATATATATATTATTCATGTTGAAATAAATATGCTTCTTAAAAATAAATACATTTTTTTGGTCTTTTTTAATCTTAGAATTGCAGAAAAATGTTTTGCAGGTTTCATTTGGTGTTTTTAAAGTGCAATTTTCTGTTAAAGAGCTCTCAGTCTTGGAGGCACAAAGGCCTTAATACTAATCTTTAGCTCAGTTAGCAGATTCTAGCTGTGGATCCAAAGGTTTTGATCATTTTGTCTAAACTTTACATCTGATCCTTTACTACATTTAAATCCTAAAATGGACTGATTGCTGCATCCGTCCATCCATCCTAAGGTTTCTATGTTTAAAAATTGGCCATGACAAAAATCCTTGTAAACTTTAAAAGAACAGGAAGATAACTCCAACATGTAGAAATTCAAATTTGTCGAATGAAAAACGTGTAGGAAACATGTGTTGAGGTGTCATCCATCGTCAGTGTGACTCAGAGCAGACGTCTCCTCCTTCAGGCTGGTTTGGAGCGTGCTTTAAGTAGCAGCTTGCCCTACAGATGAGCCAGGGACAGGGCAGGTCCCCAAGGTCGACTCTTCTATTTAAAGCTAAATGACGAAGCTGAGATTCACCAGGCCTAATCCCTCCATCTGATTTTGTTTTTTTTTTTATCATGCTGACCTAACACATCACAGCACAGATTGGAGATTTGTCTTCGCTTTCCTTGGCCAGGGTCTAAATCTTACATTTGTTCAGAGATTCCCTCATTTGTCCTTCCAACATTTATGTAGAATTTGCTTTCAGACTGTCATGGAATTAAAAGCAGCACTTTTAAATACTCCAAATATCCCTACTCAGGTCTTCTGGTTCCAGTCTGGTTTCTATCTCCAGAACCAAACATGGAGTAGGAGCTTTCCGTTTTTTATGCACCTTTAATCTGGAACAAACAGCCAGTAAACTGCTAGACAGCTAAAAATCTAAATTCCTTTAAATCAAGGCAGAACACCCACCTGTTTAGAGCTGCCTTTGATTAGTAGTCTGCAAACAGATCCTGATGAAAAGCTGCTCTAAACAAAATATTTTATTACACACTGACCCTCTCCCTATGATTGTCATGATGTTTTGATAAATTGGTGTGTACTTGATTGATGTCTTTTAATGATTTACGGATCTTGCTGGACACTTGTTCCAATGGTTTTATGATATAAATCACTTTGTATTGCCTTGCCACTGAAATGTGCTATAAAAATGTATTCCTGCTTTTACTTTCTAATATCCTTGTCATGGATTTTGCCATCTGATTTGTATAGTTTTTTTGGCTCAACACATCCACAATTTCAGTTTTGAAATTTAGGAAATAGTTTATGAGTGGAAAGAAAGCTATTTGTCTGCCCTATTCTAAATAAATAACTTGATTTATGCTGATCACATTCATATCTTCCAAACCCCAAAGTGACTGCAGCAGATTCTTTGGATGTTTATATAAACTTAAAAACAGGAAAATATATATATTCAGACTTTCTGATTCCCCTCTCTGCTTCCTCTGGTGCACAGGAGGAGATCAGTCCTCTGGAGCATGCTTTGGAAACGATGCAGCTGGCCAATGAGAAGATCAGCAGCATGGTGCAGAGGCATCTCACTGACCCCAACCTTCCCATCAATCCCCTGTCCATGCTGTTGAACGGGATTGTGGATCCTGCTGTTATGGGAGGTTTTGCTAACTATGAGAAGGTAATAAAAAAGTTTTCTGTTCCCTTATCCTCAAGGAGGGTTTTCATTTCCTCCCTTCATACTGTAGTTCTTTGATTAGTTGGCAAATAAACAAAAAGTAAAAAACCTTCTAATTTAGAAGGCCTTTGTTATTCACAATCACTATTTATAATCAGCAAAGCAAATTTTATTAAGCATTAAAATTTAGAAGGACCATATAGTTATATTAAAATACCCCACAGTGTTTAAACCGAGGAATAAAGAGCCATAAGAAATTAAGTACACTTCTCAGGAATATTCCCACTTTTCATTATAGTCACTTTTCCACTGAAATTAGTGGGTTAACCCGGGTTTTTCAAACACCGATCGACCCGATAACAATCGGCATTTTGCTGACTTCCCACTGGCAAGCTGTGTAACTGTGTGCTCCCACCGCTACGGTTAAAAGTTTTTTAGCCAATCACTGTGGAGGAAAAAAAAGATAATTCTAGAACCCTTAAATGATTTTCCTTTTGATAAGCTAGGTCACAACTTTGATTTTATATTTCTTTATACATTGCAAAAAACACAAGCTTCTATAAACTATCATCCTTAAGTTTAAGCCCAATAAGGTCAATTTGGATAAAGTGAGTAAACTACGAAGTTCTTTCCCCCAAACTAGAAACATGATCCTGAGATATTAAAAAATTATTAATCATCAATCTTGTGTTTTAAGATCTGTTCTTGTTTTTTTTTTGTTTGTTTCTTGTTTTTAAAAACAAAACAACAGAGTACTGCACATGCCAACATCTTGCTGAAGTTTCTGCATTTTGTTTCTTTGAATGAACTTGACTTTTGATGGCTGCAGATTTTGCTTTGTCTTGAACATTTTCTCCCGAGACTTTGAGGTTGTTTTTAAGTTTGCATCACAGCTTGGCCATAAAAAATAGTAATGTGTAGTTCAGTGCTCTCTGTGCTTAAGGTTTTATATGATATATTTCTGCTGGGTTGTAGTGACAACAGATTCCACCTTTTGGTTTCTAGATGGTCATCTCCTCTGTAATCTTCTTTGTGACCAGTATCGGAGAAAGCAAACCTTTCTGTATTACCTTTGATGGAAACATATAAAAACAAGATATCGGTTCATCCCTTACTGCATAGATTTACAGCTGGTCTCGCGAAGGGTATCATTTAAGTCAGACAATGGGAATTCTTTGCCCTCTGGTGGCTCTTATTTCAGTGAAATATTGTAGGGTGTGGATGACAGACTGAACTCTACATTCAATTGACTTTTTTTTTCTTACTCCACCATTGCTTGCCTTGTCTAGTCAGATGTTATTCCCCTCAAATTCCTAAGTATATAATAAACTTCAACACATCTCAGTCTCCCTCTGAATGTCTTCTCACTTCATATAAACAGTGTCTGTTTGCCCCTTTCTCCAGGCCTTTTTCAATGACAAGTACATGCAGGAGCACCCAGAGGACCACGAGAAGATAGAAAAACTGAAAGACCTCATTGCCTGGCAGGTGAGCCTATAGCTATTGGAGGTCCTCTCTATCATATTTTGGTTGCTTCTGTGGTTTCTCTAGGATGTTTTATTTCGAGGAAAACGGCCATGACCACCTTGTCACAAGCTGTTTACTTTTAAGCAATCACTTATTGTTTGTGTATTACAACTGTGTCACCCGACCTGAGCAGGGGAATACCTGGCCTACATGTAGCCAACATGCTGAGTGTTGGTGAAGGGGAGCAAAGGAGCAGGAGAGCCAAGATGATGCACAATTGGCCTTTAATGGTTAATTAAGGCTTAATTTGCATTCATTTGCTTTGAGGTACCCAGGTTCTCGCCCAGGGGCTCAAACATTGTAGGTCTCTGTGTTTGTTCATGAATATCACTTCAAAGATTTGATAGCAACGCTTTAGCAACTGCAGCTTTTGCAAGCATGACATTGTGTGTATTCCTATCTGAGAGCCCTTGTTAAACTGGGAAGCATGGAGGATTTTATTTCCAAAGCATCAGTGAAGTGTTTGCATTACAAATGGAGGCAGATTGAAAGGTTAACATTGAAATTAGTTTTTTTACAGAACTGATAAGTGCTTTGTTTTTCATGTCAAATGGCTGTTGCTGAAATAAGCAAGACAACAAGACAATGCATGTCAAGCGTATTTTATAAGACAATGGAAAGAAGTTATATTTTTGGCCAAAAGTTTACATTCAGTCTTCATAGCATGACTCTAGTATAGATTTTTGTAGAACTAAACTGTATTTTTTCTGGGGTTAAATGATTATAATAAGGTATAGACATTCACACCTGCCAGCGTGCTAAATGCAGGAGAATTTCAGCTGCAGATGACAGCAAAGTCACTCTAACTAAATAAGGGATTAATTCTGTATACATTTTCTTCAATTGTAGTTTTTTCAAATGGCTTCTGAAATAATAAAGAAATTAAATCATGACACTTTCACACTACAATTAAAATGAGAAAAATCTGATGATGAAACTGAGGAAAGGTAAATGAAAAGTGTCAGACGGCTGGTAGAGAACTTTCTCTTTTTTTCCGAATTCTTACTCTCATGCAGTTTTTTTTCTGCCCCGTTTGTTGAAACAAACAGTGTTTCTTATTAGTTGTTACCTAGTTAAGTTTATAATGTTTTAAATCATTCTTCTATTTACCTCCCCCACTTCTAACAAACAATTTGAAACCCTATTTTTTATAACCCAGCAAAATTTAGCAAATTTTCATATAAGAGGAGATTTAAAAAAAAGCTTCATTGGAGCTGATTATTTGACCTGTTTATTTGATTATTTGTAAGAGCCCTGAATTTTTCTTTCAACTACATCTGGATGGGAAAACTCTTAGAAAAACTGTTATATTGTTAACAATCTTTTGGAAATAGTTAAATAAAGAAAAGGGCTGGCTTATCAAAAACAGCTTTAAAGTACTATTA
>JAUZNJ010095285.1:11252-21911 GCA_034780135.1 Jordanella pulchra
TATTGTTAACAATCTTTTGGAAATAGTTAAATAAAGAAAAGGGCTGGCTTATCAAAAACAGCTTTAAAGTACTATTAAGTACTTTAAAGTACTATTAGTGACGGTGCTCCTCGGTAACAGGAGTCTATCACCACCATGTTTAACAATTGGTATAGCATTCTCACCTTGGATTCTTCACTCTTTTCTTTTATCTGTGTCCCTGCCCTACTATCGCAGTTACTAAAGCTATGATCGACCCTTTCTCCCAACACCGGTGGCGAGCGACCCACAAATCACATTAGATCTCTTTTGGCCATAATCCCACAAAAGATATAAAATCTGTAGCTATTTAATGGGGCTTTATTGACTACTCAATTCTCCATAAATGCACCTCTTCCACCTGCATGAGGATTGTCATGAGTCAGACAGGAAGTAAGACACTGGGGCAAAGTAAAAAAAACAAAAAACATCCGCTTTGGTGAAGAATTAAAACAAAAGATCGAATTACGATTTAAAGAAGACACAATTTTAGAATATTGAAGGGAGATGCTGATCTTGTTGGAGCTTGTTCAAGCAGGAAGGGCGGTTTTGTGTTTAGTCACAGACGTTCTCGTTCATAAATCTGTTTGATCTTCAGACCATATAGGCTAACATTGGCCAAGGCTGGGTACCAACTAAACCACCTTAAATGACAGCTTCTTAATCTGCCAAAAGCTTAACCAAATAAAAATGTAGTTTGTATTTAGGTCTGTAGGACTATGCCGCTCTTCCTTTTTTTAAATCATATTTCTGTTTTGAATTCACCTTCCTCCATTTGGGATTCGACAGAGCTGCATCTTGAGCTTCTTTTTGCATCTTTTATTGCTTTTTTGTCATTGCCAAGCTCTTAAATACAGGTCACCTTATTATTTGGGAAACCATAGCTTCCTGGTTCATGGTTTACCCAGGAATTACGCACAGATACAAGCAGTTTGTCTGTTGCTTGCTATCATCAGCTAGGTGGAAAAAATAATTACATTTTCGATCTCTTTAAATCTCTGCAGTCTTACTTGCTGAAAAATAGGTCAGCTTTAGGCTTCACATCTTTTGTAGGACTGAAATTCATGAGAAGATGTGCTTTTTTGTGTTGTTGAACCTCTTTTTATTCACAAGAAAGTATGATTCATACAGAAATTTCTGCTTCAGTCTTTCTTCACTGATGCCTTTAATGTGTCATGTCCTTTTGATGATTTTATTTACTCTATAGCGCTTTATTAGTTGCAAGATTTTCCCTTATAATTACTAACTCTCATATCTGTTGAGTTTCCTATTTTAACTCGAACTTGGGGAAATAGAGAAAATCCCTGAACCAGTTAAAGTTTACAAGGCAAATTAGGAAAACCTAGAAGTTTTAAAAAAGTCTCTATTTCATAACTCCTGCAAAGTTTGAACCATTTCAATGCATAAAATGTGGAGAAGTTGCCGTCTGAGAGTAGATTATATTAATATTTTCATTTTCTAATATTTATTTTGAGTATTTTTTAGCTTTATATCATGTTGAGAGCTCAAATATCAGAGTCAATTAATCATCAGAATGATATATTTTTTTTGTGCGTTAGATTTTTTTTGTGATAAGATTTTCCAGCCATCCTTGGCATAAATCTTTTGCAAATTAAGTATTTAATATCTATATTAATATCTTCGATGTTTCAATGGTGAAACAGGACTTAAGTGTTTTGCTTTGAAAAGAATAGGAAGTCTGAGCCTAAAAATGTCCCATTTAAAAAATAATGGGAACCTTTTGTAAAAAAGATTTTTTGGCCGACATGTTTGTCTTGTGTCTTGATAAGGTCTAAATGAAAGTAAACATATTCAGAAGGCAGGGAGAGCGCAGGAGAAAAGCATCAGTATGACGTTTCCATTGTGCTCAACTTGTAATTAGAGAAGAAATTAGGGCCTTGAAACCAGCAAATTAAGTACTGGGAAAAGCTGTGAAAGGATTTTTCTTTTTCCTTTCATAGAAAGCAAATGTTCAGGATGGATGTCTAAATCACTCGCCTAAACTCCTGACTTTTAAATGAATGATTGTCATAAACAGAAATGAAACTAATTACTAAATGAAATACAAAACTGATCCAGACATCAGCAGACAGCAACAGGCCCTTTTCTAGACTGTAACAGTTGTTTTTCGCGACCGCCTTCTTTTGACAGAAGCTTTTTACTTCAGCTTGTGATGCCTTCATTTAACAAAAGCTTGCCTGTTTGCTTATTAGTCTGCCTGACTCACTAGTAGCTGTGTGGACCTTTTGGCCATCATGAAAGGTCTTAATATGTCATCTCTGTGCAGCTCAAGCGAGCGTGGCTGCTCACCATCCCGTTGATCAGAAGGCTGTATATGATGAGGCAAACAGGAACAGAGTGACAGGGATCAGTTTGGCACAGAGACTGCCGTTATATATAAATATATATATAAATATCTATATATAGATATGTATATTAACACGCATAAGCTGCTAATGTTGGTATTTTGCAAGTACTTAATTTGAATACCCAATGTCTACAGGAAGGAGGATTGTTTTGAGTAATATGTCATTAAAATATGTCAGTAAATTTACAAAAGCCTGAGCTTTAGGTTGTCATGAATATTATCCAGAGCATATTTTTATTCTACTTTTCCTTTTGCAACTTTTTCCACTGTTTTCAGTTCACTGTCTTGACATCCAGCTAATTTATGCCACATTTATGCTAATTTCTAGCTGTATCTGTCTTGATCAGAAGCCCCATAGATATAGCTCTTCATAATTTACATTTATCTTAGCAATTATGCAGCCAATCGGCTTATTCTTTATGTAGAGTTTTTAGCTTCCTCCAACCTCTATCAATTAATCTATTGGTGGCTCTTGCTGCTGTTGAGTTTGTGCGGATTATTTGCTAGTTTCTTCAAAATGTATTTACTATGCATCCAATCTTCAAACATAAACACAACCTGAAACATATAGTAGTAAAGACCTTCTAATGAACCTTTTCTGAAAAAGGGAGTATACTCAGGCTGTCATTTAAAATACATTCTCCAAGATGATCTTTTGTGCCCCTGATTTAAACATAAATGGGATTACTATCACTTGAATACTTTTAAGACTTTCAATATCCTCCGATCCCAAAAAAACCCACAACACTGCCAGAAACCGTAACAACATAAAGACATTTTGGTCTTCTTTGTTTCTAGTACTATTCAAATGCTTGAAAAACCACATCCAGATGTTTTTCTCTTGAATATTTGAGTTTTTATGTTCATGTCTGTTAAACAAGATGCTTTTAAAACCTCACAATTATGCTTTCAAGAAACAGCAGGCACTGCCCGTTACCTATAGTAGCAACGATAACCAAGCCCAGCGCGCTCCCTCATCTAGCAATCCAAGCAAAGGAAAACATACACACAGTACAATAATTTACTGTAACACATTAATTTTAAGTAAAATCTTCCATTAAAGTTTTAATTATTATTTAAATAGGTCAAGGTTAAAATGTACATATCATCATGAGTTAGAGCTGAAAACACTACTTATGGTTAGCGTGGTGCTAACTGCGTTGAAGGACCCCATTTGGATGCTGTTGATATAAGCGTCTTGATTTTCCTCAACTAAAACAATCAAAATGCCTCCTAAAAGAAATAACAGGATATAACAGGACAGTCTTACACTGCAGAAAAAATGCTTTCAACGTAGCTCTAGAACTCCAAGATAGTCCTGTAGAAGTAGGACTTAACACTTTACAAACTGCTTTGCTGCGTCCTCGCCAATCAGGCAGCAGGATCCACTTTTAGTGTCTAGGTCTGACTCAGGGTCAAGGATGCACAGATTTAGTATTGAACATCTGTATGCAGCCAGTTTTCCATGTATAAAGTACCAGTATAAGCATTGAGTTGGTTTCATGGCCGGCTAGAGTTAATATACATAAGAGTTGCATAAAAGAGCTCATTCTAAACAAGCTCGAATGACGCCAAACTGAAGAGAATAAATCTCATTATCTGAAAATTGTTTTATGGGGAAAAAAAAGCAAATAAACATGGTTTAGACCATATCATAAATGTCTCCATGGATGTATTATTTGTATTAATATTGCTTTTAAGGAACCCATGCTTGCAGTCTGGCTGCATAGCAAGGGTTTCTGTGATCAAATGCAATACCTTACAGAATGCAGAGGAATCAGTAGATGCTAAGTCAATTAGTCTTCTAGGGTGTGTCACTAATGCTGAAATACTGATCTCTGTTCTGCACATTGTGGAAGAAATATGGACAGTCTGTGCTACAACTGTGTCCTATTCAGGTCTGTCCTTTGTACAACACATTAGGAATTAATTGAATGTTTTGCCGTATGGTGACCTAATATTCGTCTTATCTAATCCAGAAATGATTGTTTAATAGATACTGATATTTGGAAAGTTAAATATTAAAATTAAAACATGACTGAGTTTCTGCCTGTAGCTGTTCTATTTTCCTTATTTTATGAGACATCTTTCTTTGTACAATCCTCTCAAGAGGTTCTAGAGCAGTTTCCTAGAACAGAACCACTCTTCATTATCAGCTTGTAGAGTGTTTTGAAGTCACTGTCTAAAACTACAGTAATACCCGACAGATGAAGGAACAGAATGAATGGAACATGTTAAGAGCTGCTTGTTATTAACTGAATCTTTGAACCTAAACATCAGACACTGGAATATGTTTTATTGTTTATGATACATAAAGGGCAATATGTATCATAGACAACCTTTGAATTTCCAATTAAAATATATGTTACTCTTCCCTTGTTGTGCATATCATGTGTGAACATGTCTGAATGTTTTGATATGTTGGCACATTTTAGTGACCAAAGGAAGTTCAAAAGACTTGCCTCTTTTTATTTTTACTACATATACTACACTGTATAACTTGCAAGTGGGATATTCAAATAAAATATTATACATCTGCTTATCATTTGTAGTAATCGAAGGCTGGTCTAGTCATAGATTGGGTGCGTGGAAGTTCACGTGTTGAATGGTTAAAAAAGAGAGAGAGAGAGAGAGACCTATAAAAAAAGACATAATAAAGTAAGCAGTGGATTAAAATAATAAAGGTTTTACATTACAACTGGAAGAAGGTTGAAATAGTAGCTTTTATTTTGAGGGGCCACCATGGAAGAACCTTCTTTTTTTCTTTCTCTAAATGATGAGAAATACACTTAGCTGTTACAACTCACCTCTGTATTAACTCCAGGATTTGTTCTCTTGGACAGACAGTTAAGAAGTTATCTGGAAACAAAACAGCTAGGCTGATGAGTCAGGCATACAATCATTAGGCAGATGAGCTACTCTGCATCCTAAACAATTGTAGGATCAAGTCTTTGGTCATTGGTTGTTTTTTTAGCCAAAGCTTGCCCCAGTTTAGGTCATCAACAGTACAATTGGGATTTGACCCAGAATGACTGCGGCCAATGAAAAACATTGGTTCTTTTCTTTTTTGAAGTCAAGAAAACATTTCAACGTTAATAATGTGGGAATTCTCAGATACTTTTAAAACTCACTTTCCTGACAAAGTTTAATAAACTAAAGCAGCAATGTATAGAAGAATGGGCAAAAAATTCTCCATGATAACATTAGAGACTTAAATTACTTCTATAGTTTTTCCTTAATTTGCTCCTACAGGGTAAAGTTTTGAATTATGAAAACATTCATAGTATTTCACGCTTCCCTTTTCAAGTTACTCTATGTCACCATATGGAACATAGTAAAAGCACATAATAAAAAAAAAAATACACATCTGTGTATGTATTGGCCCTTAACCTCAGTAACCTCGTATACAAAGTATTTTAACTGCGCGCAGCCGCGAAGCAGAACTCTGTTGCCATGCCACCTCTCAGTCGCACTCAATCGTTTTAAGGTCTATAAAAAGATGTGGGTATCCTGGGAGACATGAATCTTGCCTCAGTTTTCACTCACTGTTTTTTTTTTGTTTTGCCACACACTTTTTCATCTCACAACGTCCTTCTGTCTCTTCTCATCTTTTCTCTCACCTCTAACTCGTGCCCCTCTGCCACCGTCTTCTTTCCTACACCTCTTTCTGTCTCGAGCTCTAGTCCTTTATTGTTTTCAAAATGCCCCGGTGGTGATGATGATGAAGGTGTGCAATATCAGGGGAAATCTGTGCACAGTGTGTGTTGCCTTGTCTCATTCGTCTTCCTGAACCTAGCTTTGGTTTAGTGAAGCGCAACACAGATACGCTCATTGGCTTTCAGAGACTGATACCTGCTCCGTATGTTTTTATCATAGGATGGTGTTAGTCTGTTACATGGATGGAGAAAAGTCGAGAGATTTATTTTTATTTTAAAAGTCCATGGAAAAATATGTTGCCCTCTTGGCACACTGCTTCTGATGTTTGCCTTTTAGTTTCTTTTAAATATTTTCACATTAATTAAGAATGCAATATCAATTCAGACCAACTAATCTGAGTAAAGACACCAGATAGGATCAACTGATGATTTCATTTATAAGAAACAGTTACTATCCATACCAACCGGTCTCCATATAAATGAGTAGTTCCCCTTCTTAAACTGAACCTATGGTTGCAACAATCGCCATTGAGTGTTTGCAAGAACCAAATGTTTGGATTTTATATCCCTGTTAAGGAGTATTGGCTTCTTCTTTGTTTTAGAATTGTGTTAATTCAGGAACATTGGAGGTTTTTCCCTTACATGAACAGCCACAGAAGTCCATATAATTTCAATCAGATTTAAGTCTGGTGTTTGGCTATGTCACTTCAAGGAATCCATTTTGATCCATTTTGAGAGGCTGCGTATTTTTAAGCTAAATCCATTTCATAACTAAATTGTACTTTAGCTAAAAGTGACAAATAGAGAAATAGGTGACATGGTGTAACAGTGGTTAGCACTGTTGCCTCACAGCCAGAAGGTCCAGGGTTCGAGCCCTGGTCTGGGCAGGGACCTTTCTGTATGGAGTTTACACGTTGTCCCTATGTTTGCGTAGGTTTCCTTCGACTACTCCGGTTTCCCCTACCAGAAAAACATGCTGGTCAGGTCAGCCATTAGTGCCAGCATGCATGTCGCAGCGGCTCAGGCTAACCCTTTCCTTGTATGTACCCTGTATGTATAATGAAAAAATGAAGTACCTTAAAATTCTTGTTTAAAATTGAATATTGGAGAGCAACTTTCATGCACATCATCCTGGTTATTAAACAGTCCCAGACCTTTAACTTCTACCACCACCAATGGAAATATAAGATGGAGGGTGTTCCAATATATATTTATCCATGAATAGCCATGTTTTGACTGTAGTTTGTTAGGTGATAACAACTCAGCAGGAAGTTGGAGAAACCATTTAATCTTTTATTTTAGGATAATGCCACACTGAAAGATATTTATATTGATCAACCCTTTCATTGAAGTACTTTTATCAGCGAGAGGAAAAACAACAATATAGTTTTAAAGGAGGTAGAGGGTAGTACAGTTTTTATTCCCCCTCACAATTACAATAGAATAAATCTAACTGAAGCATTTTTTTTTATTTTTTAGTTGATCAGATTTTCTTTCTGAAATTCTAATTACTTTTAATTGCTCTTTTGTTTTTCCTCGGAGTATAGATATGATTTGGCAAAAACGACCTTATCTGTTACCAACCAAGCTATACAAGCTTCAATCTAGGCACATTCAGTAGGATGTAAGAAAATTCACCCTCACTGTTATAGAAATGCAGTACAAGTGACATCTCCAGGTCATCAAGTCTGCATAACAACAACAAAGACGCCTTGAACTCAATCATCTAGGTATAAATGCAGCTATTTCCAACAATCAGTCTACCTTATTAACAGTTATGAAAATATTTGGTTCCATTAAATAAAGCATAACCTTTGGCTTAATCTTAATTTTGTGTTTTTCTCCTTCAGCCCGCCAGCTTTAAACAAACTATTTCATATTAGTGCATTAAATAGTGGCAAATTAGGTGTTTGTTTGGTTTTCTGTTGCAGCTATTGTCTTTTATTTGCTGCATTCAGAAAGAAAATGTAGAAAGGCTGTTGAATGGATACCATCGGTTGGATGCAGTACAGCTATTTGGATTCCCAAATATCTTAAGTCTAATTTCTAAGGCTTGCCGTAGAAAAAAAATTCAGCTTAAAATCTATGAAAATGAAACTGGATGTGGAATTGCATGATCCCTCATGCCAGCTCTGACCCATAGATAAGAATACGTATATTTTTTAATAGGAAAACAGCGACGCAGATGGTCAGGAATAGAACTAAAGCCATATTAGATCCCTCAGACTTTCAATCTCACTTTAAATAAAGCATTAATCATCTATCGACATTATTGTAAGCATCAGTGTAAGCAGTGTAATTCGTGCTGGAAATCGTGACCTATCCTTGAGGACTGTTCACAAAACTAAAGAAAAAGGCCTATGAGCAGCTCAAATCTTTAATCAGAGCAATATTTAAACACTTCCTCACCTTACATTCCTCCCCACATGATCAGCAGGGTGAGTCATATTATAAATCAATCGGTATTCACACTGATTGCTGTTAACATTTTTAATACTGCTGTGCAGCCAGTGTGTAATGGTGCGAGATGGATGCTGTTCTGCTGGTGAACCAGCATTCGATATAAGATTTCAGTTAGATGAAAATAAATCTTAGTAGTAAATAGGTGGTTTAATATCGATGAGAAATGGACACGGCTTAATGGCACAGTTATTACAGATCCAAGGTAATACAAATTTCTGTTGAGAGATTAGAAAAAAAATACATTTAATTAGCAAATGTTACAAACCATTTTTTGCCCATATTAAATCTCATAGATAATTTGGTGGGCCAACAGATTTTCTGCTTTTTAATTTCGATAAAACTGTTGTTGGCTCATACAGGTGTTACGCAATCAACAATTAACTCCCTGTCTGATGCAACTTTTAGAAACCAAAAATATATTCTGTGAGGAGAAGATTTCAAAAGTCAAAATGAGCTTCTTTTTTTGGTCTCCTTCCTGTGGTTGCCATTGGTAACCATAAAATAACACTGACCAACTGGCTCATTTAAATACCCAATGTCATTCATACAGTACTTTACATGGACCATTTATAGCTGAATTGCAGGTGTGACTTATCATTAAAGTTTGCTTTTTTTTGTGCGCATAATTCGCTAAGTCTGAAATAATTTTTGTATGTTCCATTTTTTTTTTACACTTTCTAAATAAATCTCACACCATCTCTAATAAATGTGACCCCTGGTTTGTTAAGCCAAATCACTCAATTGTCATGTTGTTTTTGTTTTTTTTTTCTATCTAATAAAACGTGGCATCATTGCTGCATAGGTGCTTAGCTGCAGAACATCTCACTGGATCAGTCTGATAGTTTGCACATTAAGAGAAGAGATCAGTGGCAGTTCTGGGAATTTTTTACTGGGGTGACTAAGGGGTGGCTTAGGGATTTCCAGAGGTGCCTAACCAGTGGGGTTTCCAGAATATTTTCATAGGGGTGGTCAGGCAGGGGCCAGTGTGCACTGATAGGTGGCCTAAAATCAATAGGTGCCAAAACAATCTTATGATCAATCTATACTGATTAAAATAAACAAACAGGAAAATGAATGTGCACAACATCTATATTTTCTGACCAGATACATATTTACATTAGTGCTATTTAAATGGATTTATGGTTCTAAATTATATATACATTAATTGGGTTGAGCAATGTTCTTTATCTTTAGAGAAGACTCTTAGGTGACCGCAGAGACAAACTCTCCCCTATAAAACCTAACCTCTTTTTTTGTCGTATATCGTTGTGAATTTTTTTTGCTGCATTTTGTATTTAGTTTTTGATTAATATATCAGCTTTAATATATCAAAGTAGGAAGCTTCTGCATGATGGCAGAACTGCACTGCTGTATCAAATTAAATCCTAGGAGGAACAACAAATCAGGTGGTGGGGTGGCCCCAGGGTTGGCTGATGATTAGTTAGGGGTTACCATTGCCCCCATTGCCACCCCTCTAGAACCACCCCTGGAATAGATATGAACATTGCTTCCCAACATGGAGAAAAGATTGAAAAATAAGAGTGGGCTTAATTAGAGAAGAGGGAAAACAGAAAGAAGATTTGAGTGCAACACAAAGGGAAAAAAAAACCATCATGATGTTTAACGCATCTCTGCACTCATAAAAACCCATGGAGAGAATCCTGACATTCTATTCAATTAACTATCCTCTTTAATTTAACCATTAAGCTCTATGTTATCTACTGCTAACTGTAACATCAAAACCGTTTAAATTCTTGTTTGTGGTTTTGAAATGAGCAAGAAAAACTTCTAGCTTATCCAGATTAAAGCTAATGCAAGCATGCTTGGAAGTAAAAAAAAACCAACAACTTTATTATTTTCTACACATGAACTCGTTGTAAAGTAATACCAGAAAATACATTTTCTTATTCTACATCAAAAACATAAACATACGCAGTTTTCACTTAAACTGGGATATTGGGGTTTGATGGGAAGAATTTTAAAAGGAGTGCTCTGACACGAAAACACAGCTGGAGGGTCTGGCATGAAACAAAGGGTGACATGGGAATACACCTCCAGCTGAGGATCCTGTGGTTTTGTTTCTTCTCAAAACAGCCTGCAAACAGTTTTACAGCGCATAGCTTTGACATTTCTTTGATTATATTTGTATGTATA
>JAUZNJ010095296.1:0-21911 GCA_034780135.1 Jordanella pulchra
AAAAACATTTCAGGGAAAACTGTCATTTACCCTAAACTTCCAAAGATTTAAAGTACTTTTATTAAAAGCTAAGGAAGATTCCACAGTAAACAGATTTTCTAGCAGCAATATAAAATGTGTTGTTGCACGTTTGTCCTTCCCTGAGCTGCGTTAGCATACTGCTGTCATTTCTACATATTTGAGTTGTTCAAAAAGAAAGGACAGTGGAGTGAAATGGCTTGGAAACTATAGACCTATTGATTTAATTCTGTTAAGCAGCAGGATGCATTCTAGCTAACCTGGAAAATAGGAAGAGACAATGAACACAACATTTTCATGCATTTTGAGAAATGGCAACAAAGAAAGACAGGAAAAAAGAATAAATACAGAATGGAGCTGTGCAATGAAGCTTAAAAATAAAATACTAGATATTTTTTTTCATACCAAATCTGATTAACCATTTCTATTTCTTTCTGGTTGCATGAAAACAAGAACAATTTACAGAAATTAACTTTAGAAACATTCTACTATTTTAACATCCCTTCTGGGAGTTGATCTAAATTATAAGTGCGACTAAATACAAGCTGCAACACAAGATGTCAGGCACTTCCATTCTAAATAATAAAAATCCGTTTGAAGTTAACAGAATAACATAACATATCTGTTCTTAGTGTACATCTAGGAACTAAAAAAAGACTCACAGGCTGATGTCACTCTGAACTGCTGATGTCACTCTGTACTACGGAAGTCAACACCATGCATAGGTGAAATAAATCCAGATTTTCTTTGAAGTTTAAATTTAATAAACAGATTCAATAGAATTAATTCATTTTCCGGCTCCAAGATAGAAAATAAAAAAAAAAAAAAAAAAAACAGAAAAAATGCATTTATTACGAAAGGTAGTCAAAAGTAGTAAGGGTGGAATATCATGACAAAACGACTTTTAAAACATATCGGTGAAGGTTCTCAGTCATCCAGGTCATGGTCAAGCTAGGAAAGTTCAGTTTAGGCAACTGAACTTTCCTACAGTTTTCTAGAAAACTACACGTCCAGTTGCCTAAACTGAACTTTCCTAGCTTGACTTTTAAAACAGGTTGAAATAGTGGGAAATTGTCATCCAAAATATCAAAACCTTTTGAAATTAACATGCAAAGCTTTAAAAGTGAAACATTCTTAAAGTATGTAAAGGTGTTTACATACCTTACATTATTTGTGGTACCTTACGTATCTCTATTAAGACTATTTTATCAAAAGCCAACAAAAATACAAGAAATGGATGTACTGTACATGTAACATATATGGACTTTTCAATAAATGTGAATATTATTCAAGAGTTATTTTGATTCATTGAACCAATTAGTTGTGTAGAACCAATTATATTGAATAAATACACACGGATATATTTCCAGGATTAATTTAGCAAATTATAAAATTTGTACTTTTATATTTTGATAAGAAAACATGACACTTAAGATTAGTTCATTACATCTGAGCAACAAAATAAATCTTAGAGAAATTTGGCTGAATGAAATGCATGTTTAATAGCTTATTAATTTTAAAAAAGGGTACCTTCATTAAGACAACATGCCTCATAAGAATACATTCTGATTTACTGAATAAGAATTAAAATATATATACGAATGAAGCTTGGCAAGCAGTCTCCTGGATATGCTACATTTTAAGACACTTACTTTGTCAATCATAAATAACAGAAAAAAAGGACAAGAATTGAGACCAGACAGCTACAGGGTTAGGACTGTAGGATACAACCTCATGAATAAAGTGTTTGATCAAAGTTTATAATAGTTTAATGCTGCAACACTTCTAATGTGACAGTAAAAACAGGTGAATTCGGAATTCTTCCTTTTTAACAGCAGAAAGACTTTCCACTTGAGACGTCGAACATTTGAAGAGAGGATCCTAAATCCAACCCTTCCTATATCCACTGCATCTGAAACAGTTTTCAGATTCTCTCTCTATTATTTGGAAATACTAATCTGAACTGCAAATATGTCTAATCCTATTGAATTGGGACAGAGGAAGTTTTTTTTTTTGTTTGCTTTCCACAAAGTTTGGATAAAAGGATTCCCAATGTAGGGTGGGATTTAAGACCATCAGTCTTCTTTTGTTTTTAGCTTATTGTTTTCCTTCATTATCATAATGCCCATAAAGTTTCCAAACTGAACATGAGATGATTAGTAAGTGCGCCCTTCTTAGCGCTAAAAGGTTGAGCGAATAACACAACTCTTGACATGAAAGCTCTTACAGCAAAGTCTTCTATTTTTAATGGGGCTGGGTGATATGAACCAAAGTTTTTGTTTTTAAGATGCATGGAATTATAGGATATTTATCTCAACATGTTTTTCTTTTCCTAAATTAACTACAAAATGTAAAAAGTAATAACTATATAGATGTTTGAACAAGTCTCTGTAAATAAACATAAGAAATGCCTCATAAATAACCTGCTGGTAAACGTAAAATACTATAAAACATCGCTGGTCACCTTAATATAAATAATATAGTCTTATACATCTTTTAAAAAGATCTTGACAATTTTCATAATCTCTCTGTATATATATTTTCAGTATTGTCTAAGAGGTTAGAAATTAAGCTAGAGGTAGCACCGCTCAATTTAACACCAGATCTGTGCAACACAACAGCTTTTCTCTATAATGTTCACAACTCCCAGGCTTGTTTAGATTTAAAATAAAGATTTAAAATGCAGATATTCATGTAACTGCTAACAGGTCCCTGCGTACGTTGAAACTTCATGCTACAGGAATACCAGTAAATATTTCAATAAACAGTGCATACTATTCAAGAGATGTTTTACTGTCAATGTATTGCTTCAAATGCCAACATATTGCAAGTGGTTTATGAATCACACTATTTATATATTTCTACAAAGTAATTACAATTTTATTGATAGCAATTCCCTTATGTATGTGCATTCATAATAAAAAAAAGTTAATTGTTTGTTTATTTTACCCTTGTTTTTTTAAGTGCAAAGTTTAAAGGCTTTAACTGAAATTTTGAAATGGAGTTAACAAAATATGTCTGATTACATGACTTTTGTGTTTCACCTTAAATCAGAAACCTGAAAAATCAAATTCAGGGTTCCTCGAGGCCCCTGCTGGGGCCCCTCCTATTCAACAGCTCCATGCTCCCCTTAGCTCAAAGTATAGCAAACAAGATCAGTTACTATAACTGTGAAGATCATGCATAGCTTTACATCACAATTTCATCAGGTGACTATGAACCAATTAGCACGTTGGCTAGATGCTTAGAACAGATCAATACTGTATGTGGATGTAACATAATTTTTGCAGCTAAATAAAAACAAATGTGAGGTTAAATGAATTAACTGAGTAGATCCAGTTTTGGCATATAGCTTCAGGTATTACAGCTAGCAAACCGCTGATTATGGCCAAAATCACGGTGTCATGAAGGACTCCTACCTGCACCTTAGAGGCACATAAACATAAAAGGTAGTAAGTAAGTCAGCCTTTTATCACCTGCAGAACATTTCCAGGATTAAAGGAATAATGCCAAGCAGGATCTAAAAGAACTCATTCGTGCATTTATCTTTAGTAGAATTGATAACTGCAACAGCATCTTTATATGTTTGCCTAAAAAGTCCATCACACAGCTGCAGCTGATCCAAAACGCTGCTGTCCATGTTCTAACTAGAACTATGAAAGTAGAACATCCTGGTTCTGAAGTCCTTATGCTGGCTCCCTGTAGCTCAGAGAATAAACTTTAAAATCCCTCTGTTAGTCCATAAATCACTGAATGTATCAGCACCTCAATACAAAACAGACTTGTTGTCAGTGTATCAACCTTCCCTAATGTACCCCTAATGTGCAGAATATAAAATCAAGTAGCTAATATTTACTTTACTGAAATAGCCCCCTATACAAATAGGGCAACCAAGTGTATTGATAAACTTTTTGAAATTAAATTGCATAACAGTCCAGAACATTGAGTATTGCATCATTGGGTTGAGTTGCTTAATTATACACAGTTAAGGACTCTGGCTTTGCTGTCCTGCATGTATGTACGCATGGCCTGTAGCTTTGAACTGTCAGAAATGCATGTCTAGGTGTGGCCATTAAGAATTTGAGGTAGTTGTATTCTCTCTGTGGCTAAAGATGTTCTGCAGAATTGCTAGCAGAATCTGGAGTACTGAGAGTTAATAGTGTTTAGAGAGATAAAGAGTTCAAATCTGACACAATCACAACAATACCGGCTCTATATTAGCAGCCCATGCAGTCCTGCTTATAAGGAAGACTTACACAGCACACCAGCACTGTCCTCAGAACTCTGAGATTTCAAGTTGCAATTTCATCACGCCAGTGGAGAGGAAGCACCATCTCCTCCTAGAATTGGTGTTTGGTGGGTATAAAAAGCAATTTAGTGAGACGGGATTTCATGATAGAAATCAGTTACGCTTTGTAAACTCCAAAATTGACATCATTGTGTTCAGTAAAGCGTAGGAGACTCTAAGATGCATGCAGATGCAAGTTCAACCCAGAAAACTACACAACAATGTTCATAAGGGTTATTTTCCAAATATTACACTGTATTTTTCATCACTTTCCTTTTCTGTCTTTGCAGAATTTCAAGGTAATATAAATGTCAGAAGCCTGCACCCTTTACTCACTGCTAATAACCTAGCTTACACGGGCATGAATATCCTTTCTCATGTCAATGTCAACAAACCCAGGAACCGTTTATTTCCATGGGAGCAAAGAGCTGTTGGGATGAAATTCTTATTCCTGTCCTCTGGTAGTTACTGAGGCCTGCCAAAGCTTTACACTGATAATTTTCATGCAGCAGCCTAAAGGGAACACTGTTTGTTAAATGTCTGGACCATGACCGCCTAATTTCTTGTTTAGCTCATCATAATCAGAATTACCCTAAGCTCTGAGAGTTACTCTCTGAGAGGCCATACAGCTGGCTAGCAAACATCGGCTTACACCAAAACCAAATGGCTCTGGTCTTATCATAATTTGAATTCATGAGAGCACAATCAGCTCAAGACAGGATATATTCTAACAGCAAGGCGAAACTAGACATTAATATTTACCTATTCAATGACCTGAAGCCAATCTGTGCAATTAGAATGACCAGGATGTTCTGCAGTAAATGTAAACACAAACAATCCTAAAGGGCAGTTAAAATGTATGTTACTTTGTAATTATCTGTGGTACTTCTAATGCAAAGCCAAAACATTGCTCTCGTTCATCAATGTGAGCTGGGTTGTCTTTTCTCATTCAGACCATTTTTCAGACAAGTGTGTTTCTGACTGTACTAAAAAAACAAAAAAAAAAACAAACAAAAAAAAAAAAAAAAAAAACATATACAGGGTCCCAATTAAGACCATATGATTATCAGAACAGTCAGCTACTGGAGTCACTCTCCAGTGAGCTGCAAGCTGAGTTTATTCATTTCATTCCACTTATTATGAATTAGAGCAAGTCAGATGTAATGCCAGGCCATTTCAAATTCAAATGCGGACCCCCACCCCCACCCCCATGAATAGACACACATTCCAACTTGGATGGCATCAGTTTTGCTAAAGGAAACACATAAATTGATTTAGATTGTTAAACACACCTAAAGCAGTTCCATAATTTTTCACTTTACAGGTAGAAATAAAAAGTTGGAATAAGAATGTCAACAGTAACAAATCCGAGCTATATTGGCTATTTTTCTAAGGAATTGCAACCATCAATAGTTAAAAACTCATCTTTATTATACAGTACAACTGCTATCACAGTAAATCCGAAAAAAAAAAATCCAGAAACACAAGAATTTGTGTAATTTTGTGAAAAACTGAATAAATTGCAATCAATTGGGAACTGGGTCACAAGGTAACATTCAGGGGAAGAAAAATTGTTTTCACATCTTGATCTACATTGTTTCACAAAAGTATATAGAAAATTTCAGGTTGTAGATAAAGATGGAAGTGATATAACCAAAAGTCCTGAAGTTATAATTGAAATGAAAGGTTGGTTCTACAAACTTAAGGGGTGGCTGACTATATATGCACACCACACTTTTCAAACCATAAATAATTTTCACACCACTTCAGAGTTAAGTACTAATTTGAGTAGGTCTATAACATAAAATAACAATTACATTCATTGCTAGTTGCACTACCAACATGATGAAATATGAAAAAAAAAATCTAAGGGATATTGAGGCTTTTGCATAATTCCATGTTAAAATGACCTGAAAATGGTTTTAAGGTTCCTTTTTTTATTGTGCCATGGCACTGCTCTTTGACAGGACAATTAGAGTGAACCACACCAATCCTGACATAAAAAACTGTTTTATTTCTGGTCTGAGAGGGAGCTAACATCTGCTAGGAAATTGTGCAGCTGCACAGTTGACAGGAACAAGACTGTCCAAATCAGAGGAGCTTTTAAGAGCAGGAGATGATGCAGAGTGCTTAAAAAAGAAAACCAGTGAAGACAACACCTGAAGTTGTCCAGTTATTCTATAAGATTAGGTTTACTTTTTAAAATCATTGCTATTCAAGCACATAAGCCACATAGTCATAAGCCAATGCTTAATGCAGGATTTATGACCAATACCATTAAGTAACCCTCCGTAATTTGACAGCTGGGATTTCACATCCAGACATTTTTAATGACTTCTTGCTCCTTTGGGTCCACACTGCAGATTTTACATTATTTTTCACCCTCACAGGGGACATTAACCCTCAAAAGAAAGCACAAAGCCAAACAATGTTGGACTTCTTTGAAATTCATTCAAGCATTCAGCCGTGCAACAACATTATGCCCTCTTAAAATGAAGCACTCTGCTGTGAGCTTAAAATGGGAACCTTTGGTAAAACACACACAAAACTAAGCAGGCTTTGCCACAGTGGAATTCATAGCAATAAAAATTACATAGACCTTATTGGATGAATTGTCAACAAGCTTCTATCCCTCCATTTGACTTCAGACATGTTCCTAGAGGGAGGAGGAGGAAGGAGGCAAATAATTTGGGACTGAGCAGGAAAGTGACTAATAACAGTCAGTTGGGATTCCCACTAAATTGCTTGTTAAAGGTTATTACCCAACATACTCGGTGAAATCAATCAAACTGATTCAAATAGAGAAAGGCTTTTATAGAATATGATTTGCTTAGTTTTTCAATTATTGTTGTTAGATGGTTTTAAGTGTTTATTCAATGTAAAAGCAATCTATGGATTACCGCAAAATACTGCAAAAAATAGTTCATGACGACCACAGCAATGTGGAATGCGGGATTTGATTGTTTAAGTTTTTTTTTTTAAATACAATCAAGAAATAAAATAAATATTTGTAGGGGGTGCATCAATTGCAAGTTTCTGGTCGATCGCCGATCTTTAAAAAGCCTGATATGCTGATTCTAATTTTGATCTGTAGAGATTTCTTATAATAACCCACACTGTCAGTTGTTATAAGATCATAAGACACCATCAATATTTCAGTCAATCACAATCTTCCCACTCATTGATTTTCAGACCTTTTCAGAAGTAGATGAGATCTGTGGAAAAGATCACTCTCACATCTAAATATCGGTGGATAGTTTCTGGAGAAACAATCTAACAAGTAAGTTGTACGGAAGATTTTCATAGTGAATAATTCACTGTATAATAGACTGCGCAAAAACATAAAGGAAAAACGTAAAAGATACAATACAGCTTCAATTAAATCAAACTTCTGTCAAATAAAAATATACAATTCAGATGTAAAACTGACAATTTTACAAGGTGTTATGCAAATGGATTAGAAAACAGGTTGAAATTATTCACAATTAGCAAGACACACTCAATAAAGGAGGGGTTCTGTAGGTGGAGACCACAGACCACTTCTCACTACCTATGCTTTTTGGCTGATGTTTTGGTCACTTTTCAATGTTGATGTGCATTCACTCTCTTGGTAGCACGAGATGGACACCATATGTTGCTCAGGTAGTGCAGCTACCTGAGCCACGGTTCGCATTGATGTGCCAAGATGAAGGTTTGCTGTGTCTGTCAGCATAGTGTCTAGAGGCTGGAGGTACTACCAGGAGATGTAGAGGAGGCTGTAGGAGGGCAATAACCCAGAAGCAGGAGTGCTACCTCCACCTTTGTGCAAGTAGGAACAGAAGGAGCACTGCCAGAGCCCTGCAAAATGACCTCCAGCAGGCCACAAATGTGCATGAGTCTGCACAAATAGTTAGATACCGACTCAATGAGGACGGTATGAGGGTCTGGCGTCCACATATGGGGAATGTTCTTTCATCCCAACACAGGGCACGACACTTGGCATTTGCAGAGAACACCAGTATTGGAAAATTCAACACTGGCACCCTGTGTTCTTCACAGATTACAGCAGGTTCACACTGAGCACATGTGACAGATGTAATAGAGTCTGGAGACAACGTGGAGAATGATCTACTACCTGCAATATCCTTCAGCATAACCAGTTTGGCAGTTGTTGTGGGGTGGCATTTCTTTGGAGGGCCACATAGCCTTCCATGTGCTTGTCAGAGGTAGCAAGGCTCCCATTAGGTACCGAAATGAGATGCTCCAACCCCTTGAGAGACCATATGCTGTTGTGGTTGGCCATGGATTCCTCCTGATCCAGGATAGTACTAGACCTCATGAGGCTGGAGTGTGTCAACATTTTCTTCCACAGGCCTGAATCTGACTGAGCACATTTGGGACATCATGTCTCGATCCATCCACCAACCTCACGTTGCACCACAGACTGTCCAGGAATATTTCATTCATTTAGATCTACAATGTGTTATTTGAGTGTTCCTTTTATTTTTTGAGCAGTGTATATTATGTGTGGGTGTTTCTTAAGGTTGAGTATACTAACAAAAGAAATACAACTATTTGGCTGAAATCCATTACAATAGCAATCTGCTCTTTTTTTCCAAACCTATGACTTATTCAATTAGTATTGGCCCTCCTGATGTCCACTCACCTTTTAGATTAGCCCAAACCTACCACTTAATCACACCCTCTATAGACCTGCAGTACAGCATATACCAAAAAGCAGTTACCAGTCCTGGTTCAGCAACTTAATAGGCCATCTTTATCCTCACTAATTGAATAACAATAATAAAAAATTATATCAATAATGATAATCATAACAAGGGTTTGAATTATCCAGGTTTTTCAAGGACGTTGTTGATTATTTTGACATCAGTCTGGCCAATCCCGAAATCAACAATAACAAATCTTACACTATTCTCAAATTTAAAAAAATTATTTGTTTATTCATTTATTAACCGATCAAACAAAATAGTCAACTGCAGTCATATATGGTTGCTTAATGCACTAATGAATCTGCTAACTCATGCGTGAGTTGAACAATACTGATACAAAAAACATCGCAAATATCAACAGGCTGATGCATCGGTCTGTCAATAACAACACATTTGTCTAAAACTCCTAAACCTATAATACTCTTTGAGACAAATGGGTATGAAGGGAAGTTTTATAAATAATTTCCTTTCTTTCCTTGTGACTTTTAAAACTAAACAATAAATATGACATTCAAAACCATTCAATTGGATTTCTATTACTTTACAGCAGAAGAAGAAAAAACTTCAGTCAAGTTAAAAACACACTTTTCATATAGAGCGAGGCTCTCTTATTGGGTTCCGAGTTCTTTTAAAAATATATGCAACTAAAAAAAACCCAACAAAGCACTTAAATCACAACATAACGATAAAAGACCAAATGAACACAAAGGTAACACAACATCCTTAATAACAATAGTGTCAAGAAAATGTTAAAACAACTGTCTGTTCAGAAATTTCACTCATTTTCAAAGCAATTTTGGGCAGCTATTAGTATATAATCACAATATCACAAAACATTTTTTAAAAAATCACATAAGCTGTCAATTTTAATCACATTATATTCAACAAAAATAAGACATTGATTTTCTCTTTAATAAACTTTAAGTGGGTTTGCTGCCACAAGGAAGGAAAGGGAGACCTGCAGCTAGAATGCAGATCCACATACGCAAGCCAGACGTAAACACTTCCCTAAGCAACTGGACAGTCCTGCACCAACTGACTGAGGACAGGCAAGCTTTTAAGGTCATGAAAACTTTTAAGGTCATGAAAACAATCAAACCCAGGAGTTAAACATTACATGGATGTAGTAAAAGTAAATAAAAAACAATTTAAAATCACAATACCAGTTCAATAAAAATTGTAATGATGATTTTAACCAAAATTGTTTCGCCATTGTTATTAGTGGTCACGGTGGAAGGGCTTAAAAGCTATATGGGGCGCAGAAAAAAAAATCCAAATGCTCAGCAGCCAGAAAGGAGAGAGAAGTAAAATCAGAAATGTTCAGATTGCATGTTGGGCAGCAGCAATCACTGAGCTTATTTAAGTTGATGAGATCGAAATAATTTAAAAGAACCAAAACAAAAAGAAATGAAATACAGTGCGAGTTCATGCTGTAAGCAAAGGTGATTAGCCTGATACAAATGTAAATACCAAATGGGAGGCAAGAGTCACTAAAGCGATTTGGATTTATACATTAGCACAAACATTAAACTCTTGATGTTTCACTAAAAAGAAAACACAGCTTAGAAGTTACAAACTAAGCAGTAAATTAAACTGCTGCATTGCATGTTCAGGTGGCTAAGTTACTTCAACTTATGGAAGACTTTGAGGCTACAGATGCATGTAAGGATATTCATGTATTTTATTTCCTTGAGATAGTTAGATGAATGTCACATAAAGGTTTAGCAGCAGGAAAAGTTTGAAAGATTAAAGGATCTCAACTGAAAAGCAGAGGGGTTCAAGTCATGAGACCAAATGCTTGATGAAATTCAAATTGGGATTTAATAAAATGGCAGAAGATGTTCAAATTCTTAATGAAATGTTGGATTTAGAAAAGAACTGTTAAAATTTTTAAAATAATAAAAAGGTTAGATATCTTTTTTGAGTGTAGGTATAGCTTAAAACAGGAGAGTTACATTTGCTGATGCACAAGATGCCATATGGAGGTAAAAGGAGACCAAAATTATGCAACAAGAACAAACAAGTGTTAAACTCATAAGATAATCCCTTATATTGCCACTGCTTGTTTCAACTTCCCCCTCAATAGCAGCATCCAAAAGGAAAAAGCTGAATGACTTGCGGTGCAACTTCAACAGCTTTAAAATCTGTCATAAATTGTTAGCACACTGCAGTTTTTATTCATGCTGCCTCTTATGATATTATCAACTCAAATACAAACAAAGCAAAATGTACCCCTCCATAATGCTATTTTAAAAAAAGTAGTTTTATGAAATCTTGCAGTTAAACTCCATAATGAAGTACTGAGCTGTTTTATGGTCAATACTTATGTGTCTTATGTGTATCTTTAATCCCACAAACATCTGCACCTAAACGCTCCGGCTGTGGGCTTGAAGGCACAGCTCACAGCTGACTTTTACCAAACTTCCACCACTCATATTCAAACAATAAAATGGTATGATTATGGAAATAAGTATTTAAAGTAAGCCATTATTGTGAGAATTTCTTTGTAATATCATTTTTAAGTGCTCGTGTCACTTTTACGTCCTCCTGGAAAGTCAGATGAATCAATTGGCCTACCTGGAAAGATCCATATCACCATCAGCACGGCTCGAAGTCTCCTCTTTATTTCCATGGTGCAACATCCACCAGCTGCTTCTACAGCTTCTCTGAAAGCTGAGTCCAGAAAGCCGCCGAGCTGCCCTGAACTGCCGCTTATTGCTGCCTTCAGGTGACAATTAACTGTCCGCTGAGTAAAGCAGCAGGGCGACGTCTGCAAGTAAAGCTCCGACTCCTTCTGCCATCCCGCCTGCAGACAGCAGCTGGCATGGCAGAGCGCTCCCTCTCCGCTTTGACTGCAACAAGGTGAGCAGTTTGTCAAGTTGTCTTCCTCTCCTCCTGCTGCTCGTTCTGATCATCGGAGGTTTACTTATCTCTGGAGTGAGCGCGGCTCCTTCCTGTCCTGCTCCAACTGTGGAAGCCTTCTCACCCCACCTGAGCTGCTCAGTGTCGCCCCCTGTCAGTGGAAAAGTCTCATTGTGCCCGTTGGTCCTAAAACTCGCATTTTTTTATTACATTTGCACCTGTTACTGCATTTGTGTCTTTGAATAATTTTCTTGTTTGGTATAAACGACAAAAATGTTCAAAGTAGCATTAAAAATGTAAAATAAATCTAAAAATAAAACTCCATACGTAACCTAAACAAACCAAATAACCACTAAATTGTTCTTTCACTACTAAGGTTGGGTAAAAAGCTACTTTACTACCCTTGTGAATTTGATTATTTTGCTTCAAAATTGGAAAAATACTGCTTTTTCCAATTTTGAAAGCATACTCTGTTTACACCAAGGATTTCCTGAGGCCCCTATAATACCGTTGTTTTTAGAAATTTGAACAGATTGAACATTAGAAAGTCTTATCCAGGATTTAACCAAACTAAATATCATATATATTTATGTTTATGTTTCCATTTATAAAACAAAAAATGTACAATGCATCAAAAAGGGGTGAAATCGGGTATTTAAACAGTTATCTGAGAGAATATTATTTAGAGGTGGTGGCATTGGTTGAGATGTGATTTTAAACTAAGTACAAACAGTTTGAATTCTCTCCATTTTTTTCCATAATGTGTAGCTTGTTTAAGTAGTTCTTTATCTTTTTTCTATTCGCTTCGGCCACCTGTGTGCTTAACAACAGTGTTTTGCATAATTAAATTACGCAGAGCGACGTTACAGGTATGTAGCACAGGTAGGTGTTTTCCTTGGAGTTGAATTCCTTAGTGTCAATGTGCTGATCCCTAGCTCTCAACATATTATACACATTCCTCTCATTGCTGAGTTACTTAATGACATTTAGAAAAAATATTGCAGGTTAAAAAACATCATAAATTACCCTTACCTTAAATGATCATATAGTTAAAGTGAACAGTAATATAAAAGCAATAAATAGAGTTTTTAGTAATAGTCTGTGATAGTTGTACTTTTCAGTTATTTGGAGAAAAAAGCATGTTACCTGTTTTATCATCGTTCCAAAACAAGCATGTTGGATTCGTTTCTCACAAGTTCCCTTCAGTTTCAAGTGGCTTTTTGCCCTTTCTGCCTGTTTTAGTCTATCATGGGAAAAATGGTTGAATAGATGGTGGGATCAGGGAGGGATGTATGGATTTTCCTTAAAGTGATCCTTCATGCATTAAAAACACCTCCAATGAGTTCATATGGGCTTAGTGTTCTTGTATCAATAAGGTTACAAAGTAGGTCATCCCCTCCTCTGATGTTTGAACCAAAACCCGGATTGACCATAATTACTGGGAGCTGATCATACAAGATGATAAACTGGCTGCAGAGGTACACAAATATAAATACATGACAAGCAGAAACAGAAGCAAAGCACAGATACAGACTCTCTCATCTGCTTAAAGAAAAGTGCACATAAAAAATGTCTCCCATATTAAAAAAAATGAACATGCTTTCACAATGTATAGACAACATATAACACTCAGAAGCAAGCAGAGTGTCGAATAAACTACAGTCTAGACACATTAGGAAGAAAATGCATTATTTAATATTTTTATGATACATATTTCAGAGAACATACAGAATTCCCAAAAAAGAAGAAAAGAACTGAACCTCAGCATTATTCCACATCGTATGCCTTAAAGTATAGCCCTACATGTATGTTATTTCATTTCTTCAGCTGTCTCTGTATTACACAGGGACTTGGTAGAAGATGGGGACTAAATTGTCTTAAGGGGGTGATGAAGGCCACTGAGAAGATCTATAATTTTTGTGAAGGACAAATTCGTTCTAAAAAGCTTTTCATTTTGCCACCCTGTAAAACAGTCAGTGTGTTTAAATCTTTAAAATAAAAAAACCTAAATTCTCTTCAAATTATTGATTATAGTCATTTAAATTATCCTGGATAATTTAATACACACTATATATTAAGTATTCGCTCACCTGCCTTTACTCTCATATGACCTTCAGTGACATCCCATTTCTAATCCATAAGCGTTCAACATGACGTTAGTCCCCTCTTCTGGGAAAGCTGTCGAAAGGTTTAGGAGTGTGTTTATGGGAATTCCTGAACATTTTTCCAGAAGTCCATTTCTGAGGTCACACACTGATGCTGGAGGAGAAGGTCTGGCTCTCAGTCTCCACTCTAATTCATCCCAAAGGTGTTCTGTCAGGTTGAGGTCAGGACTCTGTTCAGGCCTAGCAAGTTCATCCTTTATGTCTTTACGAACCATACTTTGTGCACTGGTGCACAGTCATGTTGGAACAGGAAGGGGCTAGCTTCAAACTGCTCAAACAAAACCATTTGGCTACTTTTTAAATAAAATATATTTATAAAAAAATGATTAATTTTATTCATGTCATTTTCATTCAATTAATTCATTAATTTTAAATTCATTTAATAATTTTAAGTTTATTTACCAATATGGCCTGATGCAAGCAGCCCTTTAATGATCCCATTTTGAGTTTTAAATCTTGGTTTTGCATGGATGCCGCCACATTTTACAAAGGCAAAGACAGACAAAACAGGAGTTAGCTGAAGTTAAATGTACAGAATCTAGTATTTTGACAACCCCTGTTAACAGCCTGCTATATGAAGAGCCTATAGGAACAACAACTAACTACAGTGCTACTCATCGTATGATAAATAGTGAACTGAGTTATAAAAATCAACAATATTTGCTGCTTGACTAAAGGTCATTATAAATCTACAAATAAATAAGATTCAAGTGTCAATAACTGTGAAAGAGGACCTCTATCAAAAATCTGTTGTGGGATTATTCTAGGATTCGCTGAGAACATAATCTGCATATTAAAAGATTCACAAGCACTTTTCTGTCCATGATTAGAGCTGCAGTCACACAGGAAGTTATTCTACTGACAAAGCTATGAAACTGTCATACTGTATTGCAAAACATGTCAATGTCATTTCAAAGCAGATCTCACTTATTTTTTACAGTAAACCTATGAGTAAAAAGCTGCCCTGTTCCCAAAGAAGTCAAGCATAACCCAGGATGATCTAATAAGAATGAATCACTCCATGTAGTATGAATGGTTCTGCAGCTCGAATGTACCTGAACATCTACTGTACATATACAACAAAAGAGTGTTCTTATAGAACAAAGAGACTTATGTTTAGTTATTGGCAACATCAACATTTCAAAGCAACATGTATAAAGGGACAGATATGAATGTAAAGTATAATTGTATTTGAAGAAAAAATATGGTTTATAATTTTACTTTAAAATTATGGTAAAAAGTAAAGTAAAAAAAAAGAGGGAAAGCTATAGAAAACTAAGGTGAGTGTTCAAAGTGTTACCGTTTTTCTATTCCTTTCATGTCTGTCTGTTTTTGACCAATGTCTACTGCAATCTGACATTGTTTCAAATTCAAGGGATATTTCTTTCTTTTCAGTTTAATTCATTTTCAAATCACACTTGCATAACTACCCTTTTCTAGTTTTAATTTTCTTAAATTAACTTGCCATTTACTTGACTCAGGGAACACTGCTTTTGTCTATTTGCTCTATTTGAGTTTTTTTTTTTATTTTTTTTATAATTAGATATGTAAAATGCTTCTGTGTTGCCACAACTTCTTTGCTACAGATATACAGTTTCTTAAGATACAGTTTAATTTATTTGGTAAGAAAAGAAATTACACTATAATGTGTGGAGACTACATTGGAAATATGTGATTATCAAAATTATCAAAAGCTAATCTTAATGTCCTTTTTTAAAACCTATCCAAAAAATCATGAATAAATGTAGATTAGGAAATAGATTTCAGAGATGTGCATGAATAATTGATTACTTAAGTGTTAAATAGCATCACATGTAAAAACTGCACAGCTTGCATGTCCATGCATCTCTACCTTACTTCTACTTTAAAAAGCAGAGTTCTCCTGAGTTCAGGTGCATTTTAAAAAAGTTCAAATTTGGAAATATTTTTTGAGAGACTGTCAATGGCTAACTGTTACTTTCAGCGTCTATCTACGCAGGCAGGGAGTATCTTAGTTGTTCCTGAATGCATCAATTGTTTCAGCTTGAAGATATGTTGTTAGCTCAATGCCAGGTGGGAAAAAGTAGCTCACATTGGCCAGTTAAATGTTAGATAGTGAAATAGTGCTGCTTTGTTAGACCTTGAGGGAGCAGGACAGGATGATGGATCACTTTTTTTCTGTTTAATTCTGCAGAGATTTCTTGATTCCTGTCTGCCACCTAGTGGTAAACCTATAAAGATGCATTTTGTTTCAATGCTCTTGAAATATTTATTTTAGTGCTGCAGGTAGACCTTTGTTTTTGAACCACACGTGAAAAATATAAGGCCAACAGTATCCAAATGTACTGTTTTTTGGGTTTTTTTTTTACTGGCTGGGAGTCAGGTACACCCATTGTTGTACCTGCTGGGAATTTATAGTTTAGCTGCAGGAGAAAAAACTTGCAAATAATCGATACGACACAAAGGAATGATCTCATATTCATATCTGTTACTCATAAAAAAAGGCTATAAAATGTGTGCATTTTCAGATCCAATATGGGAGATTCTCTGTAGAAGAAAGCTGTTATTAAAGAAAGACATGTGAGCTCATGTTTGTCATAAGCCATATAGAGGATGCAGCAAACTCTTTGGAGAAGGGGCTTTAGTTAGATTAAACTCAAAGTAAACCTCAGAAAGGCTTGGTGTGACAGAAAACTACCACTGCACACGATAATGAGCAAACTATCCCCAGAGTGAAAATTAACACATCCTGACAGTATCAGTTGCTCATAGGTGGATAAGAGGCCTGTAAGCTGCAGTCAACACAACTGTACTGCGATAGACTCATGAACTACTTGAGACCTAATGGTTTGGGTAATCTAATAAAGTAGAAAACTTTTGGGTTCAAAAATGATAGAAATAAAACCATCTATAATGCATATGTTACTGATAGAAGTTCTCAAAGTGCTGAAGTCCATAAAACAGTAGAAACAACCACAGTAGTAAAAACAGGGAGACATGAATGCTAAAGATATGAATCAGTGCAATAAATAGAAAGAAAAATCAAAACCAGATGAAAAAAAGACACAATATGAATTAAAGCATTAGGTTAAAAGGAAGATGTGTTTTTAATCATTTCAGAGCCGATGGAGCCCTCAGATGTTGCAAAGCATTACAGGAAAACAGTGCAGGAGAGTGAAGGTTGAATGGGCATTTCAAGTAAAAAGTGAAAAGTGAGTAGAAACATTTTATAGTTTATCCAGGTAGGAAGCGCAGTGAACTAAGCAGAGAAAGAGGGATGTGCTCGTATTTATACACTAACAGCAGAATCACTGCTGGGCTTTTCTAAACATGCTGTAAATATGAGGTGCATTGCAATAATTAAGTCTGGAGAGGGTAAAGGCATGGTGGGTTTTTCAACACCAGGGGTTTGCTATTTTTCAGAGGTAGAATTATGAGATCTTACAGATGTGCTCAAATGAAACAGTTCGTATTATTTAAGAAATATTTCTCATCTATGAAGGTCGTGTGTCAGACAACTGGGACACATAAACAAAAATGCCTTCAGGTGATCAAATATTTGTCCCTAAATGGAACAGAAGAGTTAAAAGAAGCCCTGTTTTAATTGGTTCATTTTTGTATTGATTTCAAAATCCTAACTTTAGGACTGCATGATGGCACAGTTAGTCGGGCTGTTGCCTTCAGCAGGAAAGTCTTCTCCAGCTGGTGCAAACACATTGAAACAGGAAAGATTCAATTTTTTTGAGTTTGCAGGTTTTCTCCATCATTCAGGCTTCCTCCCATAGTACCAAAACACGACTGGTCTGAATCGCCATTGGGTGTTGTTGAGTGTCTCTGTCAGCCTGGGACTGATCATTCTTCTCCACTCAATAAGAGATGCATTTAGGTACCAGCTTCCCTCGAATCGCTGTAGACAAGAACAGATGGATTTCGTCTTTACCTTTCCGGCCTCTGCATGTTTCCACTCTCTGTTCTCTTCGTACACCACTGAATTGTTAAAGACACACTGCTCAACCCAAAGATCTTCAAACCAAATTTGATTTGTAGCTCAAAGCAGGTATTCTACTGGAGGGGATTGATCCCACTCTTTTCTGACTGTTAACCTTTTAAAATGAGCTTCCGTTGTTTTTACTTTTCTTCAAAGTGTGGACTTTTTAAAGACATTTTTGTGCAAATGTTCTTCCTCAGTGCTTTCTAAATGTATGATGTTTTGCATTATTTGTATCATTTTTGTTATTCTTATGTTAGTCTTTCATTTCTGTTTTAATTTGATGATTTGTTTTTTCATTAAATAATTTCGATTTATAAAAAGGTTCTATTTAAATAAACTTTCTGTACTTACTTTCTAACTGAGCTGTAAAAGCGTAAGCTCTTTTAACTTTCAGACTTGAGAAATCTGCGTGTTTGAGCACCTGTCACAAAGGGAATCTTTCAGGACAAATATGCTACTTCATAGATAAGAGTCAGAAAATGGATTCCCACAAGGACAGGAACTCAGTGCCTGCTGTGTTTATCCCTTATCAAGTCTAAGGAGAAACAGGCAGGCTCACTTTCACTGATGCTCTACACACTTCTGTGTACTCCTGTCTGCAGTGGTAAGAGCAGAAACACCTCTCACTTTAAATGTAATCATCAAGGCTGAAACCTTAAACTGAGGTGTGCACGCAACATGTTGGACTTGTGTGCACCCAACTTGTGCACACAGAGCTAAAGCCTTCCCCTACATTAATTTTGGTTATTTTACATGCAAAGCATAAATAAATAAATAAATAAATAAATAAATACATATTAAAAGGCTGGAAATGAGGTTTATAGAGCGGAAGACATGAAGCAAAGGACTAAAACCCAGGATGACTGTGTCAAGGACTAAGGCAATTAAATCTGCCCTTGCATAAATGTCACACCCCAATGAGATGCTTTTAAACATGATTTCAAACTAGATGAATCATCAAATGATAAAGATAGAAATATTTAGACAAGATCAACTTAATTTTCAGTTGCACTGCAGTGCACACAGTATGTGGCACAGATGAGTAAGAATTCATCAAACAGATTGAGAGACTTATTGGATGCAGTATGTAAACAGATGATAGGTTGAACCTGCCAAGAGAAATAAATGCCAAGAGAAATAAATGTCACCTTGCCTTTTTTAAAGAAGGAAAAATGAATACTGCCAGATTTAATGATAGCATTGCTAATAATATGTTATACACCCCATTTAAATTGGACACCACTTAGGTTTCTTCTCTCATCTGACTCCACAGTGGCACAGTTTGTAGCACTGCTGCCTTGCAGCAAGAAGGTCCTGGGTTTGATTCCTGGTCTGGGGTCTTTCTGCATAGAGTTTGCATGTTTCCCTCTGAGCAGGTGTAGATACTGTCTAAGAATTATATATATAGTGCTTTACTAGGGAGAAGATGCTCTTTGAGCGCTGGTCAGTAATATCTTTATGCAAACTTTAGCTCAAATTAATCAGATCAGTACACATTATCCCATTTTGATTTTTGAGATATGAACCACATCTTGAAAATGTAACATAAGATAAAAGAAAATCTACTCTTCAGCTTTGACACCTGAAGAATGTAATCAATACACTTAAAATTCAGAGTATTGGCATCAAGTCAAGGGTGGTGCATATTTTATAACCAGGGTTTTGTATCTATTTCCATATTTACATCCCAGAAACACAATGTGCCTGAAAATACTTCATATATATAGATAATAAATTGTTCTTCAATTCTGATATTAGTAGCTGTGTTTCTTGAAGTCAGTGATGACACTTTAAAATGTGACATTTTGATCCGTGACACTGACATCTGAATGCCAATAACTTCAGCAAATACTGACTTAAACGGTTTTACTGACCTTTTCAATAAATACTACCTCTATGTTAATAGCCAGTAGAATTTCAAAATGGAAGCGAAGGTTTAAATTCATGCAGCTAATAAAAAATAAAAAGTGTCACAGGCAAACTCTACCATGGAAAGTTATAAATCATATCTGAAGACTCAAATGGGAAAAAGTCATTTCCATAAATGGCAAACAAATAAAATGTCTCTTTTGCCACTTGAGTGAGCATGAATTAAATTTTAATTTTACCTGCATATCTTCCTCCAGAGCGACTGGGTTCTGTTAATTTAATCTGACTTTCTTCTACATATTGTGACGGAAAACATCAATCTTTTAAAGGAGACGGAAGCTGGAGCAATTCTTTTTGTGAAATTGGAGCTATTAGTTTGCTTTGGATGTTGCCTGCTTCCCACCTGAATTTTCATTAAAAATATAAAAAGTAAATCTCAAGCGCTCAAATCATGCAGCCTGGACACGCAGCACAGTGACAGCCTGAATTATCTGTGTGGGAGGCTGGATGTCATCCACACTGAGTGATATGAGCCCAGGGTAATGGGCCTACGGTCGTTTATCACTCTCAGCCGTCATTACAGAGGATATTAGATTTGGGCAAGAATAAAGAATGTGCGGGTGACCTAATTTATGCTAGACACTAAGATTGTTTGATTTTTTTAGGAGGAGATGATGCCATCCATTCATTTCTAACCTCTTAATGTATGCTTCAATTTGCTTTTCTTCCAACGATGTACGTGAGAAGTGTAGTTTTGTGACTCTAACATAATTCCTCCCCTCTATTAATGTTTTATTTTTATACAGTTGTTCTTATGGTGCCCAACTGGCTGGACTATAATTTATGCTTTTCTACTTTCATTTATTTCTCTTAATGTCCCAATTACTTTGGAAACAAGTTTTTATATATTATTCTACTACTTTATTAATGAGACACAGTGAGAACTCTTTCAGAATGCATAAGATTTAGTCTGTATTTCACATTTGGAGTTTTATCTTATTTTCCTTTTTGAATCTCACAAGTGTCGCACTTGTTTTATGCTCTCCACATGACACCACATAGGAGTGCCATGCAAGCATGAAAAGCATTCTTAAAATAAAACCCAAGGAGTCACATGAGCTGAGTTACTGAGCTTGGTTTGAGTTTGTACAGAAATTAAATAGTTTTTTCTGCTAATATTAAAAGGTGCAATAAGATAAAATATTTGCCCCTAAGAGATTTCTTTTGTTTTGTGATATACAGTATGTTATACTAAAATGTTCAATATCCATACTGATAGATGTCAGTGACTGTGTTTCCCATCTGTTCTTAAATGTCTTTATATCAAGGCACGATCTGTAGCTTTTTCAGACATTTCTACCTACTTTATATTGTCTGGCAGGTCCTACTTTTAAAATGTGTTCATTCCACAGATCAGATCCCTCCCTGCTTGGTCGGTGGTAAAAGTCATCCAGAAAAAAATGTGGTTTTAGCATAGTTCATTCAAAAATTTGTGTATATTTTGTTTTTATATAAGCCAGATTGTTTTCTTTAGTTGTTGTTGTTGTTTTTTTTTTTTACAAAAAAAGAAACAGTAACTATGTTAACAGCATTTTACATGAGCCTCAGAACAGTTGCTGTACTTTACATAAGATACAAGAGGCAAGCTATGTCTAACTCTCATTATAAATCTTATTCACAGGGGAGTGAAACCTGGTCTATAAGAACAAAATTAACCAAAGAAGCTTTGTGTCTTGAAAAAGCTGATTCCAGCAATAAACTGTCATGTAGCTTTTCCAATACATCAAAAAAAGTTGCTTAATTATCCCCTTTATTTTTTGCTGGTGAAACTGTGCTGTGGAGGTTAAAAGACAACCCCTGACTGTAAGTTATCCAACATCAATAATCACCCTAATTATGTCATTATTTTCCCATTTAGGTTCAAATTAATCACTTGCTTGTAAACGTCATAAACCGCTCCACTGGAATCACCTTTCAAAAGGTGATCATTAAGGACATTATATTGTAGAACACAGACACAAAAACTGCTC
>JAUZNJ010095307.1:0-21909 GCA_034780135.1 Jordanella pulchra
TTTGATGGGATTTAAATGACAGGTCCTGATCAAAAATAACACCAAGATTTTTTACTTTATTATCTGAGATTAATTTCATCCCATCCAGATGAAGTGACGCATAGAAACCACACTAATGATACAAAACGGCCTTCTTTGTCTTTAAACTATATATAGTTACAATTTTCTATAAATATCAAACATTTTTACTCTTTTTAAGGATTAATATTTTTAGTTTGCTCTAAAATTCAAACCTATAAAAAATATAATTTCAAACAAAGGCTGCTGAACTGCTTATTGTTAATCAGAAATATGCAAAGAGAAAAACGACAAAACGTGATATGAAAATGTTTCTGATGTTTTTCTATCAGTCTAAGCTGGTTCTGGTTGGATGACCAATCAGATCTTTGATCTTTGAAAGGAGGCAGAACGTTGATGAGTCCAAACACCCCCTGAACGGTCAGACATGAAGGCATGAAAGGATGAAACAATGAATGTAGTAAAAAATACAGTAAAAACATAAAAACAAAGAGTAAAAACATCAGAGCTGGAGGAACTTTCTGCAGGAGGAGCCAAAGGTTAAGAGAAGAGTCCTGAAAAATGTAATTAAGAGAAGGGAATAAATTTAGACTAAAACTGATGAGGAAACGTCTCTTAGTCTGAATCTCAGGTCTCACATTTGATGAGATTTTTCATTCAAAGTCTGCATCCGCGTCTCATTGATTGATGTTTTTTTCTGTTATGAAAATCACAGCAGGTTATTGACTTTGCTCACCTGTTGTTTCAGCTTTTAGGGAAATCAGGAACCGATTTTCATCAGGTTCCACATTCAGGCAGCAGCCGAACATCACAGGTGAGTTTGAATTCATTTCTGTCTCAAGATGGTTTAATAACTTTAAACCGCATTTGATCCCATCCCTGATATTTATGTTACTGGGAGAAGCTCCTGAATATCAACGTTCACTGAACATCTCTGATAGACCTTCAGGAAGTTCTTAAAAATATTAACTTCTTCAAGCATTGAAGACAAATATACTGATTAAACTTTAAACTTTATGAAGAAACAAGCCTGTAAATCCGTTTTTATCTGAAGAAACTTTTTGGTTCTAAAATCAATTTTAGCTGAAAACGAATCAAAGTTTGTCCAGTTTTATAAGATTTTCCCAGTTTTTCCAGAAGAGGAATTTTTAAAAAAAATCACAAAATAGATTATTTATTAAATTAAAAACATATTAAAATATATAGAAACACTATTTGTTATGAACTAGTGTCACAGAAATACTGTGAAATTAAAGGACCGATTGAGTTGATTTAATGAGGATCAAATAGACCCAGAAAGAAGAAGAAGAAGAAGAAGATGGTTAGATGTAGAAGAGGGGAGATGATATAAAAACCTGTGTCTAAAGTTATTAATGTGAGTCAATGTAGAAATCTAAGGTCTGTATTTGGTCCTTGTTGTTTTCTCGTTGATATATGTAATATATAACAACAAAAGTAAAAAGTTAAACAACTTTCTAATAAGTTTATAAGAAAGAATCAAAAAGGTATGAATTTACAAACATTGATGAAGCTGTTCCACTCCTCACCAGCTGGAGGCAGTAATGCATCAGAAAGTTGTTCACCAACCACCTTCAAATCAAAAAAGAATAGGACGAAGATTTAAAAACAAAATTACGGATTAAAAATTCTCACTTTGGGAAAATGTCGTCGCACGATCAGAATAACGTTTGTTCTGTGGTTCTGCTCTCATCTTCCTCATCTTCATCCCAGTTAGAAACAGTTGGGGAACAATTTCAGGGGAAAGTTGTACTTTGTACCCATAAATGTGTGATTCCTATCTGAACATTTGATTTTTATACGTAAATGTTTGAACTCTACTTGTTGCAAAGTCGTAACTTTATTCATAACTTTTAAACTTGTTTTCTCACAAATACAACATCTGATGTCACATTTATTAATTACAAATACAAACCTTAGATTTCTTCACATATAATTATTCACATTAATAGTCAGACACCTAAACATAAACCCCATAAAAATAAAACAGGATTATAAAAGGTCAAAAGGGATGAGGAGGATGAAGGAGAACAAAAAATGTGCTCAAAAAAGGAGGACGAGTGGGATTTTAAAAAAGTCATCAAAACAAATAAGTAGTTTTAAAAAGGATAAATAAGAGTAAGATGGAAAATCAGTGAAAAGTGAGATTAAAGGGAGGATGTAAAAAGTGGATAAAAACTGGGATTAGAAAGAGAGGACAGGGAGGACAAATAATAATATCAATAAAGAAATAAAGTAACACTGAATTAGATTTAAAGAAGTAAAAACAGTGATGAAAAGGAAAATTGTTAAATTTGGAAATTAAGGAGTGAAATTAAAATAGTGATGAAAAAAGTGTCCATAAAGAAAAAGCAGAAGAAAGAGTGAAATGATGGTTTACTGGATGGATGAGGAAAATAAATGGATGAGGGAGATAAATCTGATAAAAAGTTTCTAAAACAAAATGAGAAGAATAGGTGGGAGCGATAAAGAGTCTGATAAATACTATCGCCATGGATTCTATGGATGAGTGGAAAGAATAAGGAGAATGAGTGGGATGGATGAGGAGAGTATGGAGGTTATTGATGGCGATAAATCTGTTATAACAATTGTTTCTAAAGAAAGACAACAAGGATGGGTGGATTGGATGAGAGGGATGAGAAGGATCAATGGGATCAATGAAGAGAAAAACTGGATACATGAGTGAGATGGAAAAGGATGAGTGGAATGAATAAAGATGAAAAGAAGGTTGCCTTGGACTGATGAGGACGATAAATCGATAAAGGGGATCAATTGGATTGTTGAGAAGGATAAATCAGAAGAGGATGATAAGTCAACTAAAACGAATGTTTCTAAAACAAGATTAGAAGGATTAGTAGGTTGATGAGGAGGATGAGTGATCAATCAGGTGGAGAATTGGATGATGAGTGGGATGGAGTGAGGGTTTTGCATAGACCAGCCAAAGAGTCATAAAAAGAATTTCAAAAAGTTATCTTAATTTATTACAAAAAATGTCCAAAATAATTCAAAAATGACAAATTGGGCCTAAAACTGAGGTCAACCTAACAAAGTATAACTCAAGTGGTAACAAAAGGAACTCAAGCAGAGACTGACTTTAAACAGTGGCTGATCAGACCACTGCTGATGCACACAGGGGGGTAATTAAACACACAAGAACCTAACAAATACTGGTGAGAATATTATTAAATCTGTAGATTAAATATCAAATTTAAACTAACTTTCAAAAAGAAGGAACATTAAATAAATGATCAAAATAAAATAAACCAAATGTCCCCTCCCCCTGGTGAACAAATGGATCGGCCCGCTGAGGAAGTTTGACATGAATGGACCTCAGTCAGCTGGAGCTCGTCTGCAGGAGCAGGTCCAAAGGAAACTAATAACTCAAAGGGAAGAAATTAATTGGTTGTCTTTAACAAAAAATACAAAGAACTGACAAAGTTAACTAAATGTGATAGTTAACTAAAGAGTCAAAATAATAAACATAATTTCAAAGATAAATCTAAACTAAGCACTGATTAATAGGTGAAGCAACATTACGGAAGAACAGAAAACCATTACTGGTTCTGTGGGACAGCAGGGACAGATGGAAAAGAATAAAGAAGGTGGATGAATGAAAAGGGCTAGTGGGTCTAAGTTAGATGAGGAAAATAAATTGGTTAAAATGTTTCTAAAAGCAGATAAAAGGGATAAGTTGAATGGCTGTTAAGGGGAAAGGATGAGGAGGATAATTAGGCTAAAACATTTTCCTAAAGAGAAAATGAGTGGGGTGGGTGAGGAGGATAAGTGGGATCAACAGAGAGGAAAACAGGGGTGAATGAGTGGGATGGAGAAGTGTTATGGACATGGATGAGTGGGATAAACGAGGAGAATAAGTTAGAAGGGTTGGAGAATAGATGGATGAATGTGGAGGATAAGAAGGATGAGTGTGATAAAGACGATGAAGATGAAACTATGATGGTACGATTTTCACAGTGCGACGATGGAGGAGGATTCTTACACAAATGGTTCGTACTCTGGTGAAGATATCGGCTGCTTAGAGGAAGAAGGATATCTGGTTAGTCTGGCTCTGATCATCATCTTCACCTTCGTCATCGGCCAGCCGGTAACAGCCAGACTGCTGTGGATCACCTTCACTGCCAACAAGTCTACAGATGTCCTCAACTGTAACTTAGCTCTTTTCTACAGCTTCCTGTACATGGTGTGCATGCTGCACATGATCTTCCTGTTCATCTACCACCATCAGCTGGACCTCCTCAGCAGTTTACTGATATTCAGCCAAGTTGGAGGATCGATGAGTTTATGTTTCATTTGCATGGAAAGGTACGTGGCTGTGATTTACCCCACGTCATACCCTCTGCTGAAGAAGTACCGGTGGAGGGAGGTTTGTGCCGTGACAGTTTGGCTCTGCTGTCTGTCCACTTCCTTCATAAACACCTTGACAAAGGACAACATCTCCTCCCTCACAGAGAAGCTGATTCAAAACATCCCTCCCTCAGTCATGCTCGCCATGACCCTGCTGATGGTGTGCTGCACCGTCAGAATGCTCGGGGTGCTCAGGAAGTCCAGCCCGGGACGTGACAAGCTGCATCCCGTCAAGAGGAAAGCCTTCAGAATCGTCTGTGCAACGACGGCCATAAACCTGCTGTGCTACATCCCGGTTGCTTTGGTGCAGAAGTTCAAGATTCATGATGGGAGCTGGTCCAAGTGCACGCTCACACCCGTTTCACTACTGCTTTTATCTGCTGCAAGTGTTGTGCACCCAGTGTTTTACCTTTCCACCAAAGGGAAGCTGTTTCCGTGCTTAAAGAGTCAGAGAACAGAAACATGATCATGAGAAGAACGTCTGACAGCAGAGAACGGCGTCAGTCAGGCAGCAGGGACGGAGGCGAAGGCGTCAGACGATGTCAGAGGGACACAGAGGTGGGGAGACCCTGGACAGGTGGTTAATTAAAGGGATGGATGGTATCCAGGTTAACCATTAATCATTGTCAAACCTTTTACTTCATTATATCAAAAGAATTTGGTCAGTTTTCTGTTTTATCATGTTTTTGTTCTATAAACACAAATGTTGTTTTTTGAACCTGAAGTCTGGACCTTTTCAGTCGTCTTCAGACTGAACATCATCAGACCTTCAAACCTGCAGAGGAACCCTGGAGCCCGTCTCCAGCTCTGAAACACTGTCCACTTTATTAGGTACAGCTGGTTAGTTCCTTAACAAAGGAAGCAGTAATTTTAGGCATCTGTTGAAGACAACTGACTGCACCATTTCTTTCCTTTTATTTCTAGCATCACAATAGATAATCTGGATTTTAAACAAAATTTAAAAATAAAACAATAAGAAAATAGATTACTTGACCTTTATTTTAGTCTGAATTTCTGATAAAGCAATGTGATTAAATTAATGAAATACAAACAGAAATGTGTGCAGCTCCTGAATAAAACAGAACAAAAATTTACTGCCTATTTGTGACATTTAATCATTATTTATTTTTTTTAATAACTTCCGTCTTAACTGAAGTTTCTGTTCCTCCTTCAGTCTGAAAGTTTAATCGCTTGTTTTCCTTGAATGACTGAAACAATCTGCAGCAAAAATGCAATCAAAAGTATGTCTGAAGAACACGTTTATTTTCCAACTCCAGCTGAGACCCAGACTGGAAACACAGATGGAAACTGGTTCCCAGGAAAACAGAACAAAGCGGAGATGTTTGAATAAATGTCGGGCTGAAAACACAGACGAGCAGCAGGAAAGAAGGACGCTGCAGATTTTGGCTCAATTAATCAGAAGTATTGCTTTTATAAATTCATGTTCCGCAACAATCTAATCACATCAAACATGAAATCGTCCTCATAGCTTAGATTGAGTGTTTATAAACACTGAGGCCAGTGCCGGTGGGAGACGCCATGTTTTATCGCCAATTTTCATCAGAGCAGCTGAAAGGAGATAAACTTTTCAGCTAAACATGTTGGAGGAGTTTAAAACAGCCGTGGATCAATGTAGCTCCCACTTTCTGTCAAATGAGAGACAAGTAGACCAAATAAAGGAAGTGGTAGTAATGACCAGGAGGAAACGGCGTAGCTTGAGCTGGATGCGCTCTGATGTCATCATCAGACGTCCCGCCAGCTGCTTTCAGACCAATGTTTGCGGAGTTTCATCGTTTATTTTAGCCGATTTAAAAAGGGTGACGGAGGTTGATGTTTCTGCTGCATTCAGAAAGAGTAAAATGACCCTCTGCAGCTCCCGTAGTCAGTCTATCATGCTTGGAGTGGCAGCAGCAGTCAATTCATCTACTGCACCACTAGATGGGGCTAAATCTCACACACTGTGCCTTTAACAGATTTTTAACTCTATGTTAATGGAACTTGCTGAGTTTTTTAAGTTTATGTGAAAACATCTGTGAATAAGAAAAGACAAAGAAGAAACTATTAATCTGAAATTTGTTACTTTAAAAACTTTCTCAGTGGAGAAATTCATGACATCATTGAATAATTGAATCACTTGTTTCAGGGTTAGTAACAGTCGGAGTTTCACACCTGTGAACTTTGTGATTCTGATAACTTGTGATTTTACGTTTATCTCCAAAGTCTTTGAGTTCTGGTCACTTATTTATTAGAGTGACACAGAACCTGATTCTGTCCAAACCGGATCCTCAGCAGCTCCGTGATTTTAAACACTGCAGCTGATCTACAGCAGGATGACTGAAAAAGAAAGGATTCAAGCTGCTGCAGCGGCCTAGTCAAAGCACAAACATTGGTCCGATGGAAAATCTGTGGGGGGGTCATTCAGAAAAGGTCTCGTTTGTGCAGAAAACCAATAATAACATTCCTCCAAATAAAAACTGATCCAAAAACTAGAAGAAATGTCTTTAAATTTGTTGACTCCATGTACCAACAAACTGATTAATCCAGGTGTTTCTGACCTCGGTAACCATGACGACATTGGCCAGAAACACCTGGATTAATCAGTTTGTTGGTAATGAAAGACAAGAAACAAAGGAGCAGCTGGAGTTCAGGAAGTAGAGGAGCTGGGCATTGAGTCTGTTGGAGCAGGTAATGGAGGATTTGTTACCTTGTCTTTAATTAGCCTGTTAACAGCTAACCCCTGTAACTGGGTTCCTCAGCCCGAGACGTTCCCTGCAGAACAAGCTCGGAGTTTCTGGAAGCTTCTGGAAGCTGATTGTTGGGAAACGGTTTTTAAAGGGTTTACAAGACGTGAGCAGAGCTCAAAGCCCAGAGATGAACCCTTGAAGGGAATAAACATCGGACACAGATTGAATTGTTCATCATCAGGAAGTCGTCCAATCATTTAATGACAGCCCCCCCCCACCCCCGGGGTGGAACCCTGAGGAACCCGTCTCTTCATTTATCCCAGAATAAAAGTCACCGCCTCCCTGATCCTGCTGCCTGAGCAGCTGACGTCAAACATCTCCTCTGAATCGACCTTCTGGATCCGAGGGTTGAATCGATGGGTTCTGGTCACAGCGATCTCAGCGGGAAGCAGCAGAACCTTTGGGTGGGTCTAAACCGTGAGGAGGACCCTCAGGGGCAGCTGGTGTTGCAGGGATCTCCTGCTGAAAACACGGCGTACACGCTGACCAGAGGGAACATGGTGACGGCCCCCAGCAGGGAGCCCAGCTGCACCACAGCTCCACACCACACCAGGGCGCTGTGGCCTTCGTCTCGCAGGATCATCCCGATGATGACCTTCACGTAGGACAGGGAGAGGATGAAGAGGATCCAGGCCAGAACCTGCAGAGCAGACGGATGAGCAGCGACCCGTTCAGCTTTAGAGTGGGAAACCTCCAATCAGCAGAAAGAGTTGGACTCACTATGACGGCAGAACCTGACGTCTCGTTAACCAGCAGGGGGCAGGGACTCAGCGCCGCCACCAGCATGATGTACGACCCGATCGCTGTTCCCAGAACCGTCAGGAAGCCCATGAACACCAGCGACCTGCAGAACCACATCTGTGTCAGTGTTTCTGTGGCCACCAATAGGAGCAAAGGCCCACAGCATGACGCTGACACCGCCGTGCTTCAAACTAGAGAAGCACCGATCAGATGCCTGGATCCAACTGTTCTTTCTTTTGCTGCTTATTTGTTAATACATATAAAGTCCATTTATATCCCAGTTTATTTGTTACCTTTTCTAACAAAAAAGATGCAGTTAAGTTCAAATGTGTAATTATTCCTTGATGTGAGCTTAATACTAAAATATGTCATCAGTCGTTTCAAGTTTAGGAGATAAATACAAGTTAAAAAGTGAAAGATTAAAAAAAAACAAAAAAAAAACAATCAGAAGTCACTAATTCAGGAGCATGAATAAAGTTCTTACACTCCTTACCAGTGAGTGGCAGTAAAGCGCCTGTAGGCTGTTCATCAAAAACCAAAAAAAGAACAAAAACCCCAAATCACAACTCATGTAAGTTGGTTCTTTTCTGAAATGTTGATTTCAATGTTTGCGGTTTAATGTTTGGTCTACATTCGTACCATTAAATCTGTGATTTCTAGTCTTAAATTAGCAAACTAGTAAAATTTGATTTTACTCATAGTTATTTTTTATCTTCAAACTTGTGATTTTTTTATAAATTCCTGAATCAAACTCATAAAAATGACAATTTGAACTCATAAATTTGTGATCTGCATTTGTAAATTTGTACCCGTAGTTTGTGACAATCCTAAATTTATCGACGTTATTCAGAAAATCAAACATCTGTGTGACATCATCATTCCCCCGCAGCCTAATGTGCATTTTATGCTTTAATGTTTAAGTTTCAGGCCCAGAAATCGTTCCACTAATAACGTGACATTTTTTGGAGCCGAATTCTCCTACAAAGAGGATTTTCCTGCTGACCTGATGGAGACGAACATGGCGATGAAGCAGGCCAGCGGGTTGGCCACGGCGGCCAGCGTGGCCGACAGGTGGTAGGCCTTGTTTCCGTACGGCAGGCAGGAGTAGGACTGGACGGACGGAAGGACCGTGTTGCTCAGAGCGTTCACCCAGGCCAGAACCACAAAGATATAAACCACCTGCATGCAGCTGTAGGAGCCGGTCCCAAAGCTGCTCCTGGGTTTGTGGTTCTGATGGCCCAACGGATCCATCATGGGTCTCTGCTCGGCCCGCGTCCTCCTCTCAGAGGTCTCCTTGGTCCTGTTGGTGTAGCCTGGGTTGGGACGCGCCCTGGCCACCGCAGGGTGGTGGTTCAGCAGCAGGAAGGAGACCAGGCACACCAGCATCATGGCGCTGAGGAAGAAGAAGAAGACCTCAGCGGAGAAGTTGGACGGCTGGTACTGGGCCTGCAGGTCGCCGCTTCCTGAGCCGATGGAGGCGTTGGCGGCGTGGTTGAGCGACTGCGTGGTGTTGATGCAGTGCACCACCCCGACTCCCTGGATCAGCGCCACCAGAGCCGGCAGCAGGCCGCTCACTCCCTCACCGATGAAGTATGTGGTCAGATACTGAGGCTGCAGCCGCATCATGAAGGGCAGGAAGGTGACGGAGGAGGTGCAGTCAACGGCGGCGAGGAAGAAGGTCAGGACCAGAAGAGCCAGACTGCGAGGGACGCCTGCCACCAGCACCGTCTCCTTCCAGAAGAAACCCAGCAGGAAACTGGCCACAGCGCCAAGAACGACGATCACGTAGACGACAGCCGTCTCGTTCAGGACGCCGGGTCGGAAACGGTGCATCAGGGTGACGAAGAGAGGCCCGACGTTGGCCATCTGGATCAGGACGGAGAGGTAGGAGGGAAGGTACCATCCCTCGGGGATCTGAGGGACGATGAGAGGCAGCTCCACCCAGAGCCCGTTGATGGAGACCCAGGAGCCCATCCCAAAGAGGACGGCCAGCAGGTGGGTGAACATGGACATGATGGAGGCGTCCTGCAGGAAGACATCCAGACCACAGCAGGTTCAGACAAGCTGAAGGGAAGGAACACGTGACGCATGGTTTGGGTTCATAAAGTCACCAGCAGCTCCTGATGCTTCAACAAACCAAAAGTTTCTGGAGGATTTTATTCCTCCTGAACTTAGTGAGGAAAAGTTTGAGCTTCATGTGTTCCTGCTTCTGTAGATGGTCGGCTGACAGAACCAGACTCTATGGAAACCTGGAGCTTTTACAGCTCAACGTCCCTTCAAAGCATAACTTCTCTTTAACAGCCTGACTTTTACCACAGTAGATTATGACAGATTTTATTAGAACATAAAAACAGGTTTCAAAGTCCTGAAGAGCAGAGATTCCAGTGAAAACCTTTGAATTCATCGATGTTGAATTATTCTGTTTCTCAGCTGAAACTACGGACAGAAATTAACCATCAATCAATCCTGATTAATGTGTCACCATGAGGAGGCATCAATCGCCAACTATCAGGTGAATTATTCCTGCATCCTGTAAATGTTTAGTGTTTGGATATTTGATCGTTTCTCTCTGCTTCAGTGCAGCTGGATAGAAAAGCTGCGTTTTGGGTTTTTCTTTTGGATCTCGATCAGCTTCAGAGTTACGATCAGAAACACGACCAGAATCAGCACGGCTGTCCTTTACGTAAGCTGAGAAAACATTGACCCGTGATGTTTATTTAAACAGGGAAGACAAGCGGAGTTAAAAAAAAGATCCTCACAGCAAAGAAAGAAAGCAGTTTTAAAAGCATGTAAATAACTAAATGAGTAAGAATGAACCATTTTAACAATAAAGCAGGTCCTATTTTATTAAATAAAGTTAAACTTAGAGCTCAGCTCCGTTCATCTGCAGATTTACACCAAGATAAGAACTTGAATTATGATGAAAAACAGAAAACCTGCATTAAACTTACTAAAGAAACGTGATGTCTGCAGAGACTCACCTGCTGCTTGGTGGCGAGTTTTTCTTCAGACGGAAAGAAGCCAAAGTCCTGTGCAGTAAACTGTAGGAGTGTGCCAGGGGATTAAACCCTGGTGGAGATGAGTGGGTGTGAGATCCTGCAGCCAACCAGGATCCACCATCAGCTGTCTCCACGGCGAAGGACGTCAGGATGCTCGCTGATGGTTCTGACTTTTCAGCATCATTCCTTCGCTTTGGTGCATTTTCTGAAAGAATTTAAAACATCTGCAGAATTTGGTTAAATCTTCTTAAGGGGATGAAGTGAGCAGAGGTGAAAACAAGGCTGCAGAGCTCAGCTGCAGATTACTCAACAGTCACCTTTTGTTTTTAGCCTTTTTATTAACATCAGTTTTCCTGCAAACAAGAAATTATCTAGAAATATTTTTCTTTACACGTCTGAGAGTTGGATTAAGAAAACATAATAAATACCTCCTGTACATTAAATGTATAACAATAAAAAATAAAATTGTTGACCTAATAGATAAGAAAATACAATAGGATTTTAATTCAGGGTCTCCAAATTTATTTTGCATTTATTAAAGGGTGAAGCAGACAATTCGAGGATGTGAGCCGATCTAATCTAACCTCAGTATTTAAGAGCAGAAATATTTATTCTTTCATGGTTATCCATTGCTTTTAAGAAACGATTGAAATAATGAAGGTTCCTTGTGATCCAAATCAAACCTGCATGTCAGGAGTGTTTTGAGATCGGCCAGAAACCTGCAATCGGTGCCCTTTATTTATCACCGTAATATTTATTAGTTCCTGAATGAAATAGAACATTTTAGTTTTTCCATTTGAAAGTGTTGCTTTCCTTCTATAATAAAGGTTTCTTCTGATCTTTAAAGCCTCAGTCTGTATAGTTTTTCACCAGTAGATCAAATCAGGGGACGGTTCCATCCTTAGAGTCAGGAATTTATCAGCAGGTGTAACAGTGATGGTGGAGAAAACATCTGCACCTGCATCACCTGTTGGCTGCATCTTCTTCACACTGACAGAAAATCAGGAGGCAGGAAAAAGAAAAACGACATCATTGATCCTTAAAGGGAAGATCCTCCTTGAAACGTTTTGACTGAATATATTTATTCTAAAGAAAGGAGTAAATGTTTGATTTCATGTCAGCTGTGTGAAGCTTTTCATGCATTGATGGATTTATGGAACCACAGGAAGTAGAGACGGTGGTGACAGTAAGGCTGAGGCGTCCCAATCTATAGCCCTTCAATCAGAGGGCCTTCTGCAGTGTGAGGAACCATGGATGGTGGAGGGATGGACATCATCAGAGCAGATGGGGTCCAACATCTACTAACTGAAGTCTGTATCTCCTGAATTTCCCCAGATGAACCTCTCAACCATCCCCTGGTGATAAACAGGAAGCATCCAGCAGAACTTCCTGCTGGAACAGTTAACAGCACTGGAGCCGTTCAGCAGGTTCTGGATTCAAATCCTGATTTGGGTCTTTTACAAGACCTCTGCATGTTCTCCAAGTCCACCTGTGGGTTCACTCCGGGTACTCCTGCTTCCTCCAACAGCCGCTAACCTGGGCTGTCAGGTTAGCTTTTAGCTTAGCCCTGAGAATGAACAGTTGGATCCGTGATGGACGGGTGTTCACCTCAGCTAACAGCTCTGCTGGTTCTGGTAACTTTGGGTCTTTAGGTCCAACAGGAAGCGTTAGAACCGTCGTTGCTTTCCTTAAATTTAGAGTTTGTTCTGCTCAGAGACAGAAAGTAGAACAAATCCAGTCAGTATTTCACCACAACAGTGCTGGAAAACACCGGAACCTGGAGCTGTCCAGTCCTGAACCTGGCCTGGTTCCAGACCCGGTTCTTCAGGACCTCTTCAAGGAACCAGTTGACGGTCGGTTTTTAATTATGAAGAGCTAACTTCACACCAGACGGCGACACTAAGTTATGCTTTTTACTGACCGCCATCATGATGATGAAGAATGAGTGGAGAAACATTTTATTTAAAAAAGTCAAACTACAACTAGTTTAAAACCAACTAACTTGTTGCTGTTTAGTTAAATACGGATCTAGAAAATCCCCCATGTTGTGAAGCTGTGAGGAAATGAAAACTTCTGCCTGATCGTGAACTTCCACAGAGACACAGCATCAAGGCGACGTCCTCCCAGCAGGACAAGTAAAGCTCAGATTATCAATGGAAACATTGACTTGTTTGATGAAGATGATGTGGAATATTATGAAGAGGAAGACGATAAAGAAGAATCAGCTCCTGTTAATCTGAAGTGAATCCAGAACAAAGTTCATCATATTAACAGAAAACCAACTAATAGACGGAAAAGCAGAGATTTATTTTCCATGGTTTGAGAAAAGCATAAAATCAGACGCCTCTGATTGGAGGAGGGCCTTCAAACAGGAAACCCTACGCCCATATAAGGAGATGACACCACGCCATGTAGCAAGTTGTAGGAAGTTCAGCTAGTAGGCAGGCAGGTTAACAGGCAGACCAACGATGAACATGGATCAGAACCATTCTGACTGGTCGCTGGATGAGACCGGGTTCTGCTACAGGATGCTAACTGGAACCAGCTTGGTGAAAGTCCAGGTCCAGTTAGCATCCAGTTTAAACCATCAAAGCTGCTCGTCTGTGACGTCTGAATCTACAAAACGTTTGTCACCAGTGGGAATCATCATGGCCGCTTTTCTTTACGTTTCCCTGGTTTGGTCTTTAAATAAGATCAAATTCACATTATTTTATTTCCTTTACCTGCTGGTTTGAACCAGACGTAAACGTGTCCAAAATGTCTTCATCACATGTTCAGATCTCTGAGGGCTAGAACTCGGATAAATGTTTAGATTGATGTGATATTTATCCAGCTGGACTGAGTCTCACAGCTGCAGAACATCCAGATGTCAAAGGTCAGTGAGCGACTGAAGACCTGAGGCCCGTTTCAGGCCGTCTGCCCTCAGCAGACACTCCGAGTAGTTTTATCCTCTTTGGTTCCAGAACAGCTGATATCCAGCAGTAACTAAACGCAGCAGAGATGAAGCCCTCATCAATGGAGCACAGATAACCCGATTCACCATGGCAACGGCAGGACAGAAGCTTCTACAGCTCCATTATGACCACGCCCCCCAGAGCAGAGGTGGGCGGAGTCCTTCAGAGAGAGGCTCCTTTTCTCATTGGTTCCTCTGTCCTGGGGGTGTGGCCTGTTAAAGGGGCGTGGCTTATCTACCAAACATTTAAGGTTTAAGATTCAAGATTTATACATAAATTTAACTTTCATCTATAGTCATATGATGTAGAAATAGGTTTAATGAACCAACATAACTAAAATATTCAGACAAAGAATAAACATTTAGATTTAGGGTTTGTCTCTAAATGTGAGGGAAAAAATGTGACATTAGAATATTTTTAACTTTATTTATATTCTGCTCACCATAATTATTGCTCTGTGCTTTGAATATGTGTGAATAGCAGGCCAGCTTCACACTGCCAATATTTCATCCTGTACACTTAATAAAGCCAGAACTCAGCTTAAAGTAGGAACGATCCAAACAGCTCAGTTACCGAGCAGCCAGGATATGAAGGAACTGACCTCGCTTTGTTGAATAAGGCCCAGATGAGAAGGAGACGACAGAAGAAACCAGGCAGACATCAGACCTCATTTAACCACAAACAGATTTTCTAATATCCTGCAGCTTTTGTTTTTAGTCACATTCCTCCTAGAAATGTTTTCTCCTTTGTTCTGCAGCAGAACCTCTCCTCTGCACAGAACAGAGACGATCAGGGACCCCCGGAGAGGTCAGATTCAGCCCTCAAAGCTCAAACGTTTCCTGCAGAACTAAACGTAGCAGTTAGCAGCAGCATCCATCATGGCCGCTCCTGTTCTGTCATCAACATACAAAATACAAACAGATCCGACTCAGCTGGGATTTTATTAATCAGAACTTTTTAAAAACTTTACATTTTATAAAACCCGGAAGAGAAAAATCAATAATCACAACCAAACTTTCCTTTTAAACATAAGTAGAAAAAATCCACCACAGGAAGGTCCGATGTTCCCCTAAAGAGGGAGGAGTGGAGGCCGGCCCTGCGGCGTCCAATCAGCTCTCAGCTCAGTGACTTCCTGTGTCATCCGGCGCTCTGGAGTCAGACTCCGTTCTGCTGAACTTGCATGTGACCTCTGCAGCTTCAGCAGATCCCAGAGCAGCTGAATGAGGAAGCGAGTGTCGGCCGTCTGTCCGACCGCTGACCAGTGGTTCCCCCCCGAAAAGTCAGCAAAACATGAAACTGAAGGAAAACTAAAACAATCCGTCTAGAAACAGGAGATCAGGGAATGTTGTGGCTCCTCACCATGGTTCGTTAGTGATGAGGAGGAACTTCCACGTAAACCTTTGAATCCACAGGAGCTGAAGAAGCTCCTGGGAGATGTTCCAGGTCCAAATGGTCCCAGGAATGTTCATGTTCTCGGCTCGGAGCAGAGCGGAGGAGAGAGGAAGGCCTCCTGCTAACAGACGGGAGCCACGCAGTCCTGGGCTCTGTGGAAGACCTGGTAGACGTTCACCAGGGGGAACATGGTGAGCGCTCCCACCAGGGAGCCCGCCTGGATGGAGATGCCGCACCAGAGCAGCGCGGCGTGACCCGTCTCATGGAGCAGAGTGCCGATCACCACCTTCAGGTAGGAGAAGAGGCCGGTGAAGACGATCCAGGAGATGACCTGCAGGGGGCGTAGACGAGCAGCAGGGTGAGTGAAGCCCTGGAAGAAGTGCTTGCCTGGATCCTCCACTGATTTCACTCATCTATAAGCTGATTGATCTAAAATATTCTCAGCGTGTCTTTGGGCCAGAACTTCTGATCCTCCAGAAGCCTCCCAAAGACTCGTTCATTTAGATAAAACAACGAATCTTTCATCGGGACCTGCTTATTATTAGCGACCGTTTATTGAAAGAGGAGGAGTGCAACCGACGGACGATGGCGCGCCGCCATCTTTGATTACAGCAGGGACTTTGATTATAGGGGACAAATCTGTTAACCTTCCTCTAATTACAACCATAGCAACATATTATGTCCACAAATTGTTTTATTATCAAACTTAGTTTGAATAATCAGGAAGTTGGAAAAACAACAACTCTTCTTCAGGAACTTTATCTCACTAAGTACACCCCTCTGTTATATTTTTTAATTTTGCAGCAATAGTCCGTCTGTACTATATGTACACATAGATTTACCCATTAATGTTTACATTTATTTTCCTTTTTATATTCTCCTCAAGCTACAAAAAACACTATAACGTCAATGATGATGTTTATTCTACAATATTTTTTATTATTGTATCTGAAGATCCTGAATGTTGTTGGAAATAAAAAACAAAGCTTGTTAGCCCGAGCCGTTGTTTGTTAGCCGACACTGGACCTGCTCTGCTGTGACACTAATCAGTATAGAAACAATCGATCAACAAATAATTTTCATTCATGTTTTATTAGATTAAAATTACTTCCATCAAATTGATTGATAACGTCTATTTAACAGGAATTTCTTTTAGTGTTGTAGTGTTATCGCCATCCACTAGAGGGCGACACCGGTCATTCTAAGCAGAGAACGGTTAGAAGTCACTCACCACCAAAGCCTTTCCAACAACGCTGTCCTGCAGCGGCGGACAGGGGCTCAGCGCCGCCAGGGCCAGAAGATACGCAGCAAACACGCCTGCAGCCAGAGACAGGAAACCCAGCCCTACAGACGACCTGAAACAACAAGAGGTCAAAGGTCAACAGCTTTGCTGCTTTTTATTAAGTCATTTCTGTTTCTTTTTACTCACAGTATTTGATATGGATTTATTGTCCAGTCCTAAACTGTTCACAGATTTTATATTTTCATTTATTTTCTTTGTTGGATTGAGTTTTAATAATTTCCTTCCTTTGAAATTGCAGTTTCTAGATCACATTCCCTTCACTTAAAGCTCAATGCAAACGCTCTCTCTTGACCAATAAAAAATGATCTTTCTAACGTCCAGCAGACCAATAGAAACGCGTCTTCACTCCAGAGGAAAGCCCAGACCCAGAGGATGTGATCTGGGAAACGCAATTAGAAAGAAAATATGAAAATAATAAAAGTTCATGTGAAAAAAGAAATTTGAGAAATTTTTTGAAAAATAATATCTATAGAAAAACTAATAAGTAAATAATAAAATATGAGAAATAAATTCTAAGAATTGAAAAAATTTTATCTTAAAAAAAAATCTGAGAAAAAGTTATTAAAAAGTTAAAAACTTATTAAAAGGTTTCATTTCTCGTTTTCTTTACGTCTTTCTGGATCATTTAGATTCTAATATCATGTTCAGGTTTTCCAGGCATGATTGTTATTTTTCTCAGCCTCACTCAGTGGAAACTGAAGCTCTACATCAGGGGTCAAACCTTCGGGGTCGGTGTCGTCCTGCTTCCCTACATGTGTCCTAAACAGCTGAATAAAGCAGCTCAACCACCTCGCTAGCTGCAGTCCAGCTCTACTAACGAGCTCATATCAAAGTCATGTGTTGAAGCAGCGAGTCTGATACGGTTTGAGTTTGAGATCCTCGCTCTACATTTTTAGGTTTCTGTTTAGCTTGAATGTCTGCGCTACGCATCTTTTTCTCAGACTGGATGTTTGGACTCATGGAGGTGAGAAGAACAAGTTTTAGGACCAATAAAAACTTGATCTGAAGAGATGCTCTCGGTCTCCTGGTTCTCACCTGAGCACGAGGAACATGGCCAGGAAGCAAGCCAGAGGGTTGGCGATGTTGCCGAGGACCACCGACAGGTGGAAGGTCATGTTGTTGTAGGGCAGACAGGAGAAGCTCTGGACGGAGGGCAGGACTCCGTTGGTGAGAGCGTTGGAGATGGCAAGCAGCGCCAGCAGATAGATGTTCCTCCACGTCCAAAATGTTGGCGCAGGCGGCGCCTCCTCGACCCGGACCTGCTCTTCAGACACCGGTGTTCCTCCGTTGTACAGCCGGTGCGTCTCCTCTCCGTCCTTTGCAGCCTTGGCGCTGTCGGACTCTTTGGGCGCCGTCTCCTGAGGGGATTCAGTCCGTCTCCGAGTTAAAGCCACGAAGCTCAACGCTGAGACAGTCAGCATGACAAACAGGAACCAGAAAAAGTTCTGGGCCGGGAAGTTCTCCTCCAAATACTCCGGCCTCACGGTGCCATTCTCGGTTTTGCACTCCAGCTTGCTGACGCCCTGCCCCAACGCCACGACGCAGGGGAACAAGGCGCTGAAGCCTTGACCGATGAAGAACGTCCGGATGTACTGAGGAGGATACCGGAACATGAAGGGCAGGAACGTGACGGTGGACGTGCAGCAGACCAGAGCCAGGACGAAGGTGAGGATGAGGAAGGGAAGGGACCTCTCCACTCCGGCTATCGTTACAGTGTGGGACCAGAAAATGGCCAAGAACACAGACGCCACCACCGCCAGCGCCTGGATGCAGTGAATGGCGAGGCGCTCATTGAGGCGACCTGGGGCGCAGTGATGCGTCACCGTCACCGCGATTGGACCCAGATTCCCGAAGGCGATGAGCACTGACAGGTAGGCAGGCAGGTTCCAGCCTGAAACAGTTAATGTATCAAACGTTTACGGGCACAAATCACTAATTTAAGGGTTAGGGTGAGTTAAACTAACTAAGATCACTGATTTATGAGTATTAACCTAAAACTTACTATTAGGAATCACTAATGTACATCTATGATTAGAGTTGAAAAACACAAATGACTAAGAGTATGAAAATTACTATTTGCTAAGTAAGTACTATTATCAAGTAAAAAATGAACTAGTATGAAACACTAATTCACATATACAATTAAAAAGTTTACAAGCAGAAGTCACTAATTTAGTGAGAACCACCACTTTATGAGTGAGAATCACTAATTCACATGTAAGAATCACTAATTTACGAGTTAAAATCATACATTCAAGTACAAATCTACAACCCTGGTGAGCTGTTACACTCCCCACCAGTTGGTGGCAGTAATGTGCCTGGAAGTATTCCCACCAACCACCTTTAAAGGAGAAGAACAAGATGATGACACTGAACCATCCACCTAACATTATAAGGCACATGCATAGAAAGTAACATTTTAGCAGAGAGGTCATGCACGATCAATGACTTTGTTTTTCTCCACTTCTTTGATGACATATAGCAAGCAGCCTTCGGGTGCATTACTGCCACCAAGTGGAAAGGAGAGTAACAGCTTCATCAGGGATATTCCCACAGATGAAACATCTGGTGTCACCTGTATGAACTGATATAAACACTAAACAGGTGATGAAATCTGAAAGGTCATGACCTATATTTACTCACAGCTATGCGCTTATGCACCTATGCAAATGTTTTTTGTTTGTATGTTTTTCCATAAAGTTCAACCACAGGGGCTTGAATGAAGGGGAGAGAAAGCAGGTCAAAGTTCACAGACAGGACGACTACTGATAATGACTTTAAGATCCAAAATATACAACCTGACTGGAGAGAAAACAAAGAAATGAGGATTTTAACCGGTTATTCATTTATATTATCTCATAGATTTGTAAAAAGTCAGACATAAAAAGCCAGGTTGGACCGTACTGCGTTTGTGTTTAACAGCAATCAATCAGCTAATAGGCCGGTTAGTTTCTGAGCCGAGTTCCATTTTACAGTGATTTCTTTTAAACCTGGTTCGGTTCGGTTCTCTCCTGTTAAAGTAATGGACACTAGGCAGAACAGGCTCTTTTCCTCCGGGGAGATGAACTGACCTTCGGGAAGCTCCCTCACAACCACGGGCAGCTCGACCCACAGACTGTTGACGGACACCCAGGAGCCCATGGCGAACAGGGCCATGAGTCCGTGGGTCACCGCTGCACCGTCCCACCAGCTGCCCGTCATGGTTCCGCTCAGAAATCCCACGGATGTTTGGAGGAACCAGGGAGCCCTGCTGCACGCGCGCCGCTGCTGCTGTTACTATCAGCAATGGAGGACTGTTACGCAAAGTTCCCGCCCCTTCAGATGCCTTCAGGGACACCCGTTGTTCTAAAATTCAACTCTAAAAAGCTAAAAATTTTTAGGATTTTTTTTTTTTACTGTCAAGCCTGTTTTACTTAATTATGTGCTTGGTTTCTCTAATCCAAATACGGTGAGTTTAATTTGAGCAGATAAACATAAACCACATTAAATTCAGATTTACATCCCACAAAGCTTAGGTTCAAAAATCTCATTGTATCCGTTGTAGAATATGATGACAATAAAGGCTTTCTGATTCTGAAGCTTAAAGGTAATAACAAGATTTTTTCGAAAATTATCTTATTACTTCTTTATTGCAGTTTTGAAACATGTCAGATGACTATTTTATACACTTACTAGTTTCCTACATTCTGCCAACAGTGATATAATGCAGCGCTCATTTGTTGTTTCTAACTGGTTCTTTATCTCAGAGATTAGGAGAAAAAAACCAGAGCGAAGTTCAGGACACATGAAGAGGCAGTAATGCAGAGAGGAATCAGCTTCCATTGCTGATAATCATGTTTACTTATTGGCTTTGAAATGTTAAGTCTTTAAAAGTCAAGAATTTGAACCCAAATGAGTTTTTTTTGTCATTATTACTAAATATTAAATCTGATGTTATAAGTAACTCAGTAGTGATTGTTTTTTTCCCCCTTTTTTCAAGCTTTTCCTCTCCAGTGGTTTGTTGAACAGCTACGATTTATTTGGCCTTTAGTTTACCTACTTGGAAGTAATTTTTACCCACTTTACAATCTTTGCATACCTTACCCACCTGTGGAAATAAACTTTGTTGCTTTCACATCAGAGGCGGTTCCAACCATCGATCTAAATGTCATCCTTATGCAGTTGCACATTCAGGAGCGCAGTGGTGCAACAGATGCGCTTCTAGTGATCTGACAGACAGGATATTAGTGATTATAGTGCCACAACATCTATAATGGATGCAGAGCGTATCCCTGGAGGTGAAAAATCTAAACATTTCTGTCTTGACTAATAAGTGAACCTAGAGAGATCTGGTAAACATGTGACACCCCTTGGATCACAGAATATGATGCAGGATTGGTTGCAACTCTCTCTGCAGGGCTTCTTGCTCTGGTCTCCTTCTGGTTGATGACATAAAGCAGCAACAGGAGGGAGACTTGTCCCTGAAATGTGAGATGCTGCAGACATATCAGGCAAGTCACAGCACCTGATTGGTTGTTGCAACACAAGACATACAAGTTCTGATTTTCGACTCCAGCGACTGTGGCCTCGCGTCATCCAAGGTTTAGCTTTACTGGAATCGCCAAAATCGTTCCTGTGGCGCCGCTAGAAATGTGTCTGTTGCACCGCTGCTGTTGCGCATTTTTTAAACAGGAATAAAGTTTTGAGTTTGTATGAATAGACCTCAACAGTTTAAACCAGTTGAGACCAACATAAGAGTCCGGACAGACTGATGCTCATATCTTTGAAATTTGTTTGAAATCTCACACATCTGAGCAGGTTTGCATTTTCACAAATGTACAGGGTTTTGATGTTGGTTAGCCTCACAAATTGAATCCATTTAGAATAATTCAGTCCAGGCCAGGGTGGGTGGGTTTCACTAACACGTTTTATATAGTATTAATCTTCCCTTTTCACGTGATTAAGATAACACTCTGCAACCTTTAACCACCAGGGTCACCTAACCTGTAACTTCCAGGTTTAGCTCCCCCTGTAGACCACTGGCAATAATGGAAAGAAATAATGGAGTTCGTTATTAAAAAAATGCCAAATTCACCCCTCTTGATTAAATGTTGCATCAGAAAACCACAACTACAGTGGGCAAAAAAGTATTTAGTCAGCCACCAATTGTTCTCCCACTTAAAAAGATGAGGTCTGTAATTTTCATCATAGATAAACCTCAACTATGAGACAAAAGGAGAAAAAGAATCCAGAAAATCACACTGTCTGATTTTTAAAGAATTTATTTGCAAAATATGGTGGAAAATAAGTATTTGTTCAGCAACAAACCAGCAGGATTTCTGTCTCTCTCAGACCTGTAACTTCTTCTGTTAGAGGCTCCTCTGTCCTCCACTCGTTAC
>JAUZNJ010095318.1:0-18406 GCA_034780135.1 Jordanella pulchra
GATAAAGCGCTCTTTTGTGGTGGATCAATTTTGGACATAGCCTTGTATGAACTTTACTCCATTACTCTACACAGAGCAGCCACACAGTTTCAAATCTTACTAGAAACTGTTGATTTCAGGTCCCTATTTTCTATGTATTAAGGTCAGTGCTAGAGTCTGGTCTTTTTAAATCATTAACTTTATTGTTTTTTTAGCCATACTCTGCAGAAAAGCCCTGTTTGCTTAAGGTTATTGTCCTGCTGCACGACCCAGTTCCTTCTGAGATTCGATTCACATATATGAAACTGACATTCCTATGCAAAATTTGTTGATATTTTTCACAATTCAGTACACTTCTATTTGGGTAATGACATCTCACAACGAAAGTTGCCTTAGGGAAAGTTACAAACAGAAAAAACATCAAATTCCATTTGAGTGTGCACTCGTCCAGTGTCTTTTAACAGCAAGTGCTAGATATGGGACGGCTGCTGGTTGTCTATAATGGTTGAGTGAAAGGACAGAAAGGGGAGAAAAGATCAGGAAGGAACATTAAACAGAAGGGGAGCAGACCAAATGTTTGCAGTTTATCATGAAATGGGACCAAGCAACTTAGTCCTGTAATGGTAAATTACTCTATTTTGAGCTAGTAGATTTATATTCGGCTGCAGATATTCTCACAGGGGATAAAAGTGGCACAGACAGCAAACTCTTGGAGTAAACAGAGATTTGATTAAGAGCTAAAGGTTTCTCATATAGGGGTTTATGACAAAACTCACATTTGGCATGAAAAAAACAGCCCAACAAGCTGCAGCTTGTCAGGGTGGGAGGCTGGATATTACTCAACAGATTCCTGAACATGAACAGTTTATTTACTTGTATCCATTTTCAACCTCATTACCATTGTTACGTTTGTTAACCATTCAACTGGGATGGAGATCTTGAACCATGCAGAAATAGTACTATACAAGGTCACTGAAACCTTCAAACCTGAGGCCTTCATTTAGACTTTGAACTCAGTGAACCTGGTGCACAGAGTCCAGCACCACCTGCTACTCCTCTGGAGATTAATATAGGCTCCCCTATCCTCATATCAGGTAATAGAGAGTAGAGCTTGCCAATGGATCAATTCATAGCAATATCAATGTGTACTTAGATGCACTATTTTTTTATTCTACTGGGGTATTATTATGTCATCTGCTCTTTCCCTACGTTACCAATAATATATTTGTCAAGTTGGATCACTTTAACAGCATGTGATTCACATCTGATGTGTATTTTTAGTGGCCAAGATGGTTAAGCAATCATTGTGATGAAGAAATTGAAAGCAAAAACTGTGGAAAATTTGTGTTACTAGTAACTGCAACGACTGTTTCATAATTTCAGGATATTGTGCACCCCTAACAAATTATCTATTTTTTTTATTTTGATGGTTTACTACCTTTAGTTCAGCTTGTGATTCTACAATTTTTTTTTAATGCATGTGATATTTAGTAAGGCTGCGCAATATACCTTGCCTATATCCTCATTGTCGTGTCAGATAGGAAATCACTTTTTGGAAATTAGTAACTTGTGTTGTGCATGCCAATGTTATTTTTAGCCTGTGGGATAGGGTCACAATCCAGCAGATGCTCACATTGGACACAACTGGCAATGCCAAAATGCTAAAGGTCCCAGGTGATGGAAATGTAGATCAGAAAGAGAGGAGATAATAAAAAAAACAGATACTGTCAAACTAATAAGGCTTAATTTTCCAATACTGTGCAGCCCTAATGTTCAGATGGATCCTGTAACCTGTTTTCTTTGCAAAACATCTTAATTGCTGCTTAACACACAAAAACCTAGTCCCAATCCAATTCTATCTAAAAGTATTCATGCAAATGATGCAAACAGGATGGATGATTGAAAGGGACCACTGTGGTATTCGGTAGCCTTGTTGTGACTAACATTAGCTTTAAAATAAATATGTTTTTATAAACAGAGAAAATGATCTGCTACACTCTACATAAGCTTGAAACAGAACCTCAGCAAATTATCCTGGAAACATTCCTTTAAACCAAACTGAGATGTGTAGGCTGAGGCTTCAAACGTGTGTAAGTTGGCTTCCTGAGGGAAGAAAGAGCTTTGTTGGCTCTTAAGGAAACTGAGGGGAATAGGGGAAGGCCAGCGGGGGTGGTGGCGAGTTCTTTATAAGATTTAACAGAAACTAAATAAAAGGACCTGATGGTTCCCCATTGTTGGTTCCCATCAGAAATCTCATTTAAGATAGTGTATAATATGAAGCGAAGGTAAATGATTTATGGTGTTTAAAATCTTTTTTTTCTTTTATGAAAAAAGTTTAATATTCAGCCATTTTTTTCTGATACCTGTAAATGAAACCCAGATCAACTTACTGCTTTTAGAAGTTTAGTCGTCCAAAGTTTTAGATGTGACTTTGTTTCTCCACATCCTGCACTGGCGGCCTCGGCATGTGATCAAGTACTTCTAATTACACAAGACTTCTAATTACCTATTCATTAAAGTCGGGTGCGTTATTGTTTCTAACTGCCATTTGCAAGGAACGGAGTAATTTAAGTGGGATCTACTCTTACTTTACTGCTTTACTTCTATTAATTTTGTGTGTAATAAAGCACAAAGCTCCGGTTTTAATCTTTCTACTGAGCTTAACCTGGCTCAGAGTTTTTCTATGATGCTGGCTGAGTACAGTGTGTCAGTTAGTTGGTTAGATCCTAAAGTATATGGAGAACTTTAATAAACCAGCATGGTATCGTGTTGACATCCGACATTTATATGGCTGTCACTCCACCACATCCCCATCCCCATGATAAAGCTTTGCATTACGAGGTCCTTTTGAAATAAAATGGATGAGCGTAAAACCAATGTCACTAAAGTGAAGAAACTCCACAGTGAGTTTGCCAATACTTCCAGTTGTACGAATCTATCCCAAGGCCAATATAAAAAATCTGAAACAATTATACAAAATGTTGCACATAAGCTTGAGCTTGAGTCACTTGCTATCATGGCAATTGGTGAAGTCCATTACTGTAATTACAAAGCTTTTGATAATTTTCACTGGTATATTTCTTGTTGCACAAGGTTTAACAATACTATTACCTTATTCTATGGCAAAACGGAGCCAAAGGTAACGGCTCAAACTAAGTGGTGTTTGGAAAAGTAAAACTAAGTAAAACTAAAGCAACTAAATTTGGATAAATGTAAAAGTAAAGGATATACACCATAAGAAATGTTGTTTTTTTTTTCTTTATAATGGTAAGGATGTGAACAAGTTAGAAGTTTAAAAAATAAGTTTGATGTGAAACTGAGTGGGCAAAAATGTTATATAAATAAGAGACAGGTTTCACAGCAGGGTCAGAGGGCTGTATTGACTCAATGGAGGCTATAACTGGTTAGAACAAGAAGAACTTTGGGCCGAGCATTAATGATCATTTTGTCTCAAACTCAGAACTTTTAAATCTATCGAGTGACTTTAAGTTATTTAATGAGCATTAACGTGGTTTTACCTTAGAAGATGTTGTTCCGTTTGAATTACTGACCTGCAGTTTTACTGCTACTCAGCAGCTTCTCATTAGTGCTGTTTCTGCTGGGTTTGTGTTACTTTAATGTAATTCTTGGAATAGCCCTTGGCTTGACTTGATTAAAGGAGTCTGTGGGGAGCAGTTATGTGAGTGATAGTCTGATCTTTTGATCTTGTCACTTATCCAGCAAAAGGTCCCAAAGCAATGAAAGAAACTTACTTTTGTACTTTTGAGTAAAAGTCAGTTTCCAAAGGAGCTCAATGAGCTAAAGCTCATGAGCTGGACCTCAATGTTTATAAAAGTTCCTTAGCAGTTGGTCACACAAGTCTTAATGGAGAAGGTCCAGGACTAGCTTGAAATGATGGAAAGGTGATTTAAAGGTGGTTCCACAATGTGCTGACCCAGGATAGGCAAATACACCATTTGTTCAGTTTTGTGTAAAACTATTTGAAAAGCAGGTGTCATTTTTCTAAAACTGAGAAATGCAAAATATCTTTACCCTAAGAGAACATTAGAAAAAAATACTAACAAAGCTTATTTAAACACTAACATACCCTTCTGTGACTGTAGTTTGTGAACTCCACTCTACCAGGAAATTTACTTTATTCTCTGAAAACCTCCCACAATTATAGGCGTAGTTGGAACATCCATATCAAGTTCAGTACATAAGTTATTATCTGGCTGATTGTAGATCACTTAAAAACAAGCCCTTTGTCTCCAACTAAAGAGACATCCACAAATTAGTCTAAAATCAAATTGTTTTCATTTTCTTTAAGAACTTGACGTAAAGATGAAACTGTTTTCCATCTTCTGATGTCTTTTTGTTTATTAGAAATATATTCTTAATTTCACCTTGGAATCATTCAACTGTAGAGGTTTGCATCCTTTTTCCGAACAAACAGTTTGGTTTTTTACATTATATAATAGGAATTAATATCAAATACTAATAACTTTGTCTTATACACTTCTTAGACAGAACATGTAAAGTATAACCTGGTCTCTTCTACACCTTAAATGCAGATTTGAAGCAGGACATGAGGCATTACACTGTAATTTAAATAAATAAAGAAACAAACTAAAATACAAAATCAGTGAATGAAAGTTCAACTTTCTTCTTTAATGCAAATCAACAGAAGATACTAGTAATTACATCAACATGATTACCTGACAATCAGAGATTTCTCTCTCCACTGAAATGTTATGAAAACAAACAACTAAAAAGTTCTGCTAAAGTGGATCCACAATTTGTTTGCATACAAAAAATATTGTTGTTGCCATGTTTGATTTAGGTATTCCTTTTTATGCACCTCTTGTAAGAATCAGATTTTTTTTTATCAAAATATGATAAACGTTGAACAGTGCAAGTATGTACTAGCTTTCTCAATGCTTGTATGCTATACCTCAGGAGCTGAACATCCTATTTAAAGAAAAAATAAAAGGAATAGGCGATCAAATTAAATCTTCAAAAAGAGAGGAAGGAACCTGACTTATCGTATTTTATGGCTTGTCTGATTGTTTCTTTGTTTTGTTTCACAGTTCATGTACACCCTGACAGTTTGCTTGATACTGGAGTTATTGGGGGGAATATTGGGTCTGTTGTTTCGCAACCAGGTAAGCTTTCAAGTTTTATTGATAAACCTTATTCTGAAATTTCTCTAGAGCTGCAAATCAACTGAATGGGAATGAGATTGTCGAACTTCATCATGTAGCAAAGATTCAGATAACATACACACTTTATAGAAACTAAACCGATTTTCATTTGTATGTTATCGGTGTTACTTGCTTCTTGACACAGTTGTGTTGTTTCTAATATCCTCCCCTAGATTAGTTTCCATTGTTATGTTTTATAATCTGTCGTCACTTTATTGCCTCAAGCCGATCCAATACATCCTTTAGTTGTTCTGCGAATGATTAATATGGTTTTCCCCACAAAACAAAACAACTACACCAATAAATAATCCACTGTGTATAAGAGAGAGAAAACAAATTTCCTTTCTAAGAACTAGAGATACTTAATAGAGAAGCTAAAAGTTGAACCTTTCCAACTGGCAAAAACACAGGTGGGGTTTGACGTTACACACCGGCTAAGATTCATAATGACTCTGAATTTAGAAGCTTCTGCCTGAAGAGAAGAACAAAACCAACAAAGTAATCAGGGAGGCTGACTGGAAGGAGGAAAGGAGATGGAATACAAATCGCTTGAGGTCCAGTGCGACGACTCTTCTCTACTATGTCCACCGATGTGTAATGTCAAGTACACATTCAACGCAGCTGGAAATGTTAAAGCATTTGAAGCTTCCCTTGGCTGATAAGCTTTACGGAGAGATTGGTTTTTATTTTCCTGCTGGATTGGGCACCTGTCCACGTAGCCAGCTGTGCCAACACCTGAAAACTAACCTGGCCCCTCTGAAAAGAACCCTTGGAGTACTGGAAAGAGGAAAATTGGACTTTTGAGCCAGCGAGGGCACTAATTAAACCTACAGGGTCATTGCCCCCAGGCCAGGCTATGCTAGTGCACACATTTCTAAATTGCAATATTAAATTTTTGGTAAGCAACTACATTTTGGGTTTCCATTAGCTGTGAGCCATAATCACCAAAAGTCAAAATAAAACCTTTAAATATATCACTTTGACAGGAATCGGCTAAAAATCTAAAATAAGAATTTATTTAGAAAACTCTCACATATTTAAGTGATTCTGTTCAGAGGGTCTAACCTTTATTTATATTCTTACTTATTATTTTATTTTGTCAATTAACATTTATCTTTTTTTAAGTACATCTGTATAAAGGAGTCTTTGCATAGACGTCATAACTTTTCTGTCAACTGATGCATACGGTACATCTGCTCAATAATGTGAGAGTCACGAATTTTATTTTACCATTTGAAAATATGGCTCTTGATGAGATGTTAAAACCAACCAAACTGTTTCCATGTTATTTTAGAAGAAAGGTAGACTTCCCTTATGACTTGATGTTAACAGCAGTTTCCTATAAACTACTCATAGACTCAGCTTTTCCTCCTACATCAAAGTGAATTATTTATATTATGTGGAAAACAACACAGTACAGCATTACAGATTTCAGATCTTGTTCATTTTCTGTCGATATAGATGGTTGCATGCATTCATTAGATTTCTAAGTATTTGCTATCAGAAACAATTTCAGTCCTCCAAGAAAGCACTTTACACCTAGACTGCAATAAGCTGTTGTTTTTTTTTAAAGACACATTTATCAATGAATACAACAGAAAACCCATCAGAGCTTTAAGTACATGCAAGCTTCCTTTAGAGATCATATTTGATTCTGTTTAAGTTTAAATATCAGGAGAATTCATTTGTGAAGAACAGTTGAGATTAAAATCTGGATTTCATTGTTTATATATTCACCAGAAGTCCATCTATGGTGATGAGGGTTCTGATTACAGTTTAAGGTTTAACATTTTCTTCACTTAATGCAACCACTCCAGCCTCTTTTCCGTAGCAGATTGTGACTGACAGATGTGAGCGCTCAAAGTCTCACATTAACATTTTTCAGTTCGGGAGGCGTGATGAGTCACCTTCATGAATCGACATTTGGTTATCCTGACTGAAGGTCAGCTACTTCACAAACATGACCTTGTAAAGAAATAACATTTTTTTCCCCTTTGTTTCCAATAGACTGCAAGCTTGCTGAACAAGAACATCAAAAGGGGCATAGTGAACTACTACGATGACCTTGACTTCAAAAATATCATGGACTTTGTTCAGGAAAAGGTAAGATTATGGATTTTCATCACTTGAGAGGCTACAGCACATAGAACTGTTTATCCTAACTGGGTTAAACAAGTGATCCTGGACCACACACTACAGAGCCATTTCTCATTACAGGAAAAGTGGATATTTATTACTAAAAGCAGGATCACTGTTGTACTTGATTTTCTGAAGCATTGGATCCAAGAAATGGTCTGAACAATTGTGTGCTGTTGCTGCTGCTGTGCACCTGCTCTCAGAGCCAAACTCACAGCCTGAAGCTGTAGCTCTTTTTTTTTCTAGCTTTTATAAAGCACAAGGAGCTGCACCACCCAGAGAGGGCACAATTATAACACATCGAAACTATGCAGTGGTCTGCAACGAGTCCCCCTGATTGGCACAGACAAGATGAATGCCCCTTTTTCCAGCTATCTAAAGGGATTAAGTCGTGACCAACATTAAACCACCATTCGGATGGTTCTAACCCAGATTTTTTATTGAAATAAAGTACTCGAAACTCCCAAGCAATTAAAAAAGGCAAAAAATGCCTTTGATTCAAATAAACCAGTCATTCCCTTCCAGTCAAGAAATGTGTACGCACCACAACAACGTTACTCTGTGCGATGTTTGATGAGATGAGGTGGTGAGTTCGTTTTCCTCCGTGCTCACAGCTACTTTAACATGAGTCATCACACTGACATTTAAGAGCGTTGACTATGCTCAGCCAGTTTCTCCAACTCTTTAGGTGACCATTAGTAGCCAGATTAATTTTAAGTTTAATTGGCAGAGTTGTTGGCTTTAGGTAAAAGCTGCAAATTGATGCTTCTCCTAAAACAAGATTACCTGTTGGTGTTCTTTTTTTATTGCTGTTAACCCTTGTTGAGTGTGGGATTAAAGGGATTTAATCCTTTAATTGTTGGACAGGGAGTTCTTTTATTTACAGATGGGATAATGCTTAAATGGTCAAAAGTTTGACGAAAACATGAAGAGACAAACACACTGGAGATCCATAGATGTTAGTAATTCACCAATCAATAGACCTAATATCAAAATCAAACAACTTTTTAATAACATCTATTAATAGCGAAAGATTGAAATACCAGAAAGGTTTTGGATAGATATTTGAGCGAGGTGGTTTGATAGAGCAACAGGAAGATCTTAAAATCCCTTCCTTGTCAGGGCCTTTTATTTAACTAGCAACATATCTCTGTTTTTAGTTTGTTTTATGTTATGTGATCCTTAGGGAAAGCAAGCAAACTTAGTTGGTCAAACGCTACAGAAACAGTAAAATCTATATCAGACCAATGCATCTTGTTTGTTTATGCTTTGCCAAAAGCAATGCAATGTACCATAATGACATGAACAAGATAGGACAAAGTTTCTTCCTTTTTCATGTTTTTTTATTTTTTGCCACTACCCACATGAGGTTGCAGACAGCTGCAACACGGAAAACGTCGCACATATGTAGTATGAAAGCACCTCTGTTAGCATGATGGTTTTGGTGAATTGCATTTTTTTTTTCAAGGTAATCCTAACAAACATCCAAACAAAGTTTTTAGTTGGATATACAAAGTGACAAACAATATGGCGAATATAAAAGCAAGAGATCTTGCTGTAGTCTGAAGTAACTTTTTGTTGTGGAATGTTTTAAAATTTGTGATTAAAGTATGTCTAAAATGGGTCCAATTTTCTCTTTAACTCCAACTGTTTAAGAAAGGAAACTGATCCATCCACGAGTTTTAAATGTGTCTTTCAGTGTTTTTTTGTTTGTTTGTTTGTTTGTTTGTTTGTTTTTTTTCATATAGCCTTTGGTCATAGTGTCATAGTTGTATTAAAAGAAACGTGAGAATGTAAAAGGCTGAAATGACGATCAAAATCAAAAGATCTTTATATCAAGTTTTAATTGTTTGGATATTTGAATTCCTAATATGCAATTAAGTCATTTTTAAATGAGCTGTTGAAGAGCCACATTACTTTCAAGATCTCCCGGTACGCTTTGGCAACAGCTGGACAGGAGTGCCAGCCTCAGGCTGTGTGGTCAGACTGAAAGCAAAAGCAAATCACTGTCTCCAAACAGCTAAATTAAAACCTCACATTAGAAGCTTCTAAAAATTATAAATCAAATAAAAAAAAAAATTGACTGCATTATAGGGCAAATGTAGACCAGTTGTGCTTCTTCCATATTTAGACACTAACCCTCATATCAACCTTTTTTTTTTTTTTTTGACTAACAAGCTGTGCTTTGGATGTATTACAGTGTTTTCTATATGCTGTAGTTATTATTTTAAACAATTTACAGCCCGTTTACTCAAAATCTTGCTTCAGTGTCTAACACCCTTTGTGTGGAGCCTTCTTGTTGTTTGAGTAAAACACGTTTGAAGTTTGAGTTGTATTGTTGTTGGCTAAAAAGGAGTCACGTCCTTTGGGCAAATTTTTCAAGCAGTCAGCAGAGTAAAGCTCTGGTAAGGGGTTAGTTGTTCTTTGAAGGTGTGCTCCTAATGAGTTAAAACCTTATTTCTTCTGAGACTTTAATGTTAATTGCTGTTGGAAAACAGAGCGTTGGACCGTTTTTAACTAATTGTCTGAGATCTCAGACAATCAAACAGACAAATCAAACATTCATATTGAAAACCCATTATTCTGTTCTGGTTTAATGTGAAAAATCCTGGAATCACTTTTAGGATCCTGATTAGCTTCTCTAATATTTTCTTTGTTTACCTCAGCAATACACTAAGAATAATGCTGTTGTTTAGTTTCATCTTATATGAATTTTTAAAATGGCAAAACATAAAACACCATTGCAGTTGTTGATGTAGTAAAATATAATGTAGTGCTCTCTGAATAAGGTGGTCTTTCCATTTATTGCCCTGAAGAGTAAGTTAAGATTTATAAACGTTAAAATCAGGGTTATCTTTTACCTAACTTAATACTAAGCCCTATTTGCAAGAAACTGCATTATCTGGGGATCACATATAATAACTGAATAAACCCACTACATCCACTTTTTATGTGATGCATCTGCATGGGATAACTACAGCCTGGGATTTTATTGACATTTAACCATTTGCTATAGAGCTGCATATGATGTCAATGCCCGGCATAGTGCATAACAGCTGATCAGTGTTGATTGCCCGCTGCAGAACAGAAAGGCTACAAACAGAAGAAAGTTTATATAGCTACCTATGTGAAGTTCAATATATATATTTAATTTTATTATAGTTATTTTAGTTTTTTTAATAATCATTATTACTTCCAACTACATAGCTTTTGTGGCTGTTCTGAAACTGTCTGTAGAACAAGCAATCTGCTCATTTAATGTGTGAAACCTAATTGATTTACACAGATTAACATTTGTGCACAAACCTGGCAGATCACATGCAACATGCCCATTTACTGCTCATACTAAAAAGAAAATTGCACATGCAGTTTAACTCCAATTATTTGGAATCTATGAAGTACAGGTCAAAGTGTGCTCCGTGTCATGTACAGCCTGAGCACAATGTTTTTAAAAATAAAGTGGAACGGGTAATGGATTTTAATAAATATTGATAAATAATAGGCCCAATGGAACCTATGTTTAATTAAAGGAAATGCAGCCATGACAAAGACTGAGGAATGGGCTATGACAAGTTCAGGTCTGTGAAAGAACATGTAGTGGTTGGCCAAGGTTATTTTTCATATTTCAACATGAGGGTTCTTTTTGTTTTTTAGATTTGGTCATTTGTATCTGATATTGCTCCTTCTCTTCTGTCTTTTCTTTTTGATGCTGTACCTTACATACCAATTGCTCCTACAGTGAAAACAATATAGCGTTACTTAATCTAATGCTTAGCTGTGTGCATAGATCCGCCTCAGCAGGTCTGAAACTGAAAGTGAAACTGATGCCTTGCTGTACTACTTGGTGAGGGTTTATGCAAGTTAGGGAAATCTTAGACCATATTACTTTATTTTTTTAGCTATTCAAAAAAACAGAAGTCCTTAAATTTTCAAACCGGTTCACTCTATGGCAAAATTAGTGAAGCCCAGACCTAACACATGTATTATTATTAGTATTTCACATCCTTCTAATACTCATGCAGGTCAAGAGTACATCGAATTGGATATACCTACTTTAAAGATGCAACATGATGCAAGATATTTTTCAATATGCCAGCATTCACGGCAAGTGTGGAGATGGCTTAAAGTCTAACCTCTGCTATACATTTTAAGATGAAGTCTCAATTGTAATACTCACTCTTGTTCACCTTCAGACAGCATTCTGTTCAAATAATGATCTGTTATTTTCTGTGATTTCTTTATTCTCTTTTCTTCACATTTCCTAAAAATACCTTCGGCACTGAGATATATTTGGTCAAATATTTTATTCTCTTAAATTTCAGTCAGATATTTTGATTTGAATTGTTTTTACTGTCTGTAAAACATAATCACAAAAACAGCTGTTATTGAAGAAAGCAAGTTTAGGCTCAGTTAACTATTAAAGAAAATACCCCAAAAATGGTTTTTAACACTTAAAGAAACCCCAAATCAGTGACAAGCCAGTTCTTTGTAAGTTTGAATTGTACTTTAAAACAACCTCCACTTCTGTAGTTAGTAGACTCAGCATTGGAAAAGAATAATTGGTGCTATTATCCCATCACATTTTTGTTGTCATAATCCTTTTTTCTCTAATAGCTACAGCTCTGATTTTAATGATGTTATTCCAATGGTAGTTGCTGCTCTTTCAACTTTACACTTGGACTCTTAATGTACGACAGAAGCTGATCAGCCACGTCTTAGACTACGTGTCAATATTTCACTATAATTCAAACATGTTTCTCCCAACTACAATAACTTAAACACTGACAGCTTCCAGTCTGTGATCACAGCCTCTAAAGTGCATATTGGAGGTTATGTCATGATAAAGCATCAACAAATATATTATGCAAATGTTTTGTATAAAGATTGCTCAATATTACAATGTGTTTAAGATGGCATGGGAGGACATTTTCAGAAGATAATATTATTATTCTGATTTGTGTTATATATTTATTCTTATTTTATGACTTTACAATGACTGTGCTACTGTGCCCTCCAAACTGCAGGTAATCAAGTTGGGAAAACCAATTTATTCCTTTTTGCGAATGGCCGTATTTATTAATCGTTTTTGTGGCCTCACTCACAGATTTGTGATGAGGTTTAACAAAAGATGATTTAAAAAAATATATTTTTCAGGTTTTAAAGTAACGTAAATGGATTTGTTTGGTTACCAAGGTTCTTAAAACGTTTCTATTTGGACCTGCGTTATTTAATTTGATTTGTTGTTGTTTTTTTTTTAACAAGACTTACAGATCTTTCATATCTTTCCTTGCGCTACATCTCTTTCAATTTCTTCCTAAATACTGCACATTGGACCTGAGCTTCAGAAGGTCTGTGCATCTTAAACCGATTGCTAATGTGTTTTGCACGTGCAGAGCGGATCATCAAAGAAAATGCAAAGTGAATTGCAAATGTTTGTACTTGCAATTCAACAGACAGCGTGTGCAAACCTTTAGTTGCTTGTTCATATTCTAATGACCAAATTGCACAAAGTCATGGTTGAAAGAAGAGCACATGTGAGATTATACACTTCAAATCAAAAATCAATTGCAGCTTTTTTTCATCTTTTTAGTACTTCTGCAAGTAGTAGAATAATATTAATCAAGAAAAAATGTCTATGTAGGGCATCTCCAAGGCTTTGAAATGCTCTTTCTTTTATGAACTTTCTTAAACTGCTTGTAGAACACGCAATCTGCTCATTTTAACAGTTGGAACCACACTGATTTGCACGTCTTAAACATTAATCTTTGTAGATTAGCCACAAGATGGCCACTTATTGCACATGCTAAAAAGAAATTGCATCTGCACTTTATTTGAAATCTTGGAAGATTGTGTTTTGTTTTAAACCTTACTAAAATATTTTCAAAACATTTTCCTGGTGTTTTTTTAATATATATTAGGAAAAGTTTGTGTTTGGATGTGAAGTCAATGAAACAGTGAAACTCCAAGTTGTACTTACATTTGCCCTATTAAAGTTGATTAGCTGTAAAATGTGTTCCTAAATTGCATCAGGTATTTATCAGCATCGACCTTATCAATCTAATCTAAAGTTGTATCTAACCTCTAGTTAACCTTGCTCTTTGTTGAACGTCATATTTCTGATGGAAATGACCTTTTTTCTTCCAGCAGTGCCTGCCTCTGTTTTTAGCGTCATGATAAACAACGTGGCCTGCTACTGCAGAGCATAATTAAAAAAAAACACTAGTCATAGAATACACTGCTGCTGCATCCTATTACAAAACTGATTTTTAGGCTGAGTTGCTTTAAAAAAAGAAGCATTTTTTAGTCACAGTACACATTCCATTTACTCTGCATCCTCTGCACAAGTCACAGCAAACCTGTTTATGAAGAAAAATTTCACTCCCTCAGTTCTGTGTTTTTGTTTAATGCATATTTATGATTACATTTTGAGTTCAGGACAGAGGTGACCTTTAGGCAAGACAGTTAACCATGTGCATAGGGCACTTTTATTAAAGTAAACAGATGTTTTATATTGAAATGCAACAACTAGCTTGACTTGCAGGAAATTGCATCAGTTAAATAGCATAGTTAAGGAAACCATTACCCTTTCACGATCTGAATTTTTGACTTAACTTTTGGTTAAGCAAGCAGAGTGCATATACAGGACATTTTAACGTGCATCTGTTTTCAGTTATATTTTGTTTATTTTTATCTCTTTCTGTTTTACTACCTTTCCCTTTTCTGCACCACTATACCAAAAAAGTGTAGATGGTGTAGAAAGAGCGTGTGGATAAACCCAGTTCGAATGCCTGTTGCAGGTCCATCACAAACTGCAGACCTTCACCTCATTGACACTTTTGGCCTCTGACTTCATGCTGTTTAGAAATGTGATTTTTTTTTTTTTTTTTTTACAACTGTAATACTTTCAAAAATGAATTGTCTTCTGTTTCAAACATCTGAAATTTACCTTTTTTTGAATATTATGTATAAATTTCTTACTTGTTACAAGGCACTTTGGTAGTAAATGCTGTTGTAATGCCAGGAGGTGTTGGCAGTGCTCAGAATCAGTGTAAGTTTGGCTTGCACTTGTTTTCAGCACACACACAACCCTGTCCTAGTACCTAGAATCTGAAATTTCAAGCTTTTCTTTTTAAAAATATAGCTTAAATGATAAATTATAAAGTAAAGTGATTCACTAAATATCGGCTTAAATAGTCTAAGGAATTAAAGTAAAATAATGCGTTAACTTGCCCAGGCCTAATTTATTTCTTTTTTTATTTTACTTTTTTGTTACAGACTGGGGTTGTAACAAGCTCCAACCAATAACTATGCTTCTATCTTGCTCCTGACATTCCAGTAACTTGCTGCGGTCTCACCATTTTTTGATGTGGATATGATTTATTTTTCTCCATTCACATAAACCATTTAAATTTATACCAAAGGCTTCAATGTTGATCTCGTCTGACTAGAGCATCTTCTTATAAATGTTTGCTGTGGCTGCTGCATGGCTCAAAACAAAGTACAAACATGACTTACCTTACTTTTTCTTTTTTTTTTAGCAATGACTCTCTTCTCAACACACTTTGATGCAGTTCAAATTTATAGCTTACACAATTATAGCAGTTCTTGTCAACAAAATCTAACACCTGAGCATTAAATCTCTGCAGCTTCTCTAGAGTAGTAAAGGGCTCTCCTGGTTGCCTCCAATTAAATATTTTGTGTGATGTTCGACTTTCCAAATTAGGTGGATAGTAATGTCTGGATAGATTTATATTTATGGTACAACGACGACAGCAGGTACATTGATATCCTTAAGGTTTTGGATGTTGTTTTGTCCCCTTACCCTCCTTTAAAATCCTCCACAACCCTCTCCCTGACCTGTATCCTGTGTCCCTTGGTATGTTTGTTCACTAATGTTCTCTGTAAATTTTATTTTTAGAGTTTTAAAAGTATGGGGAGTGATTTAATTGCACAGCATATAATAACACCCCATGTGTTCTGCGAATTATGCAATCAAGGATAGCAGAACAATACAACACATTTTCTAAAAGGCAATATACTTTTTTTTTACCTGTTCACTTCCAATTATGTTGCAAATTATTACATATTTATAGAATATATATCAAATAGCTCAAAGCAGTAACTAAAAGTGTTGCTGTGGTTCTATGATTTTAAGGACAGCTTTCTGTACCCTCTGTCAGTACTAAGCTGGTGTAATTTTCATGTATTTCTGTGTTTCCAATACACAACCAGTAGGTGTGTTTATCCATGGACGATCCGACAGTTGGAAGCACTGACTTTATCCTGTCCTAGGTGTTTTTAGAATAGTGTTTTGAAGTACACAATTGCTCACTTCAGAAAGGTGCACCTTTGTACTTGGAGACAATCACTTTCCTTCACATCACAATAACGCCTCTAAGCACATGTTATGAATTTCCTCAGTTATGGCAATTTTAAATTGACGTATTTGACTGTTGTTAATGCCATTGTCCTCTCTGAAAAACATTGCAGAGAAAACCATCAAACGTAAATAGAGGGGACTTGAGTTACATTGTCTCTAAACAAAGAGGAGAAACAGCAATTACTACAAATTACTTTACAGCTGCAATCTAAAATCTTTTAACCTTCAAATTGCTAACACACCAATCTTTTGAAATATTCTGGAGATGTGCTGGAAAACCTGGTGTAGCATTTTCATGTCTAATAGCACAGGAGACCTTTGCTTGTCTTGTGTGTTATTTTGACATAGTGCCGCCAATCTCCTGTATAAACATTGCAAAGTCATGGCATTGACAAATAACTAACGGTTGTAGAGCACATGAAGGCCTCGGATTTTATATTTTTACTAACAAGAACTGCATTTTTAAAAGGACCTTCTAATGTTTACTCTTGGCTGTTATTTAAATGTGTGTGATGTAAAAGCATTTCAGTTGGTGGATGTTTTTCTTTTCAAAGTAATATATATTAAGGATTTTTTTTTTTGCTCTCCCTTATTCCAATTAATGTATTTTAGAAGGAATAGAATGCATTGTTATAATAAATGTCTTTCGGCTTTTTTTGCAAAAGCTTGTCAAGCACCCCCAAACCAACTAACTTATTTATTGTCATATCCGCTTTTAACAACATTCAATTCAAATCAATTCAGTTCATTTTTATTTATACACTATAGTGCCAATTCACAACACATGTCTTCTCAAGCACTTTACAGAGACAATTCAAATAGTTACATTGGTTCAAAGATTTCTATCTAAGGAAAACCAGCTGATGGCATCGACTCATTGACTCGAAAGCAATCTCTCAAACCAAGCATGCATGTGGTGACAGTGGAGGAAAAACTCCCTTTTAACAGGAATAAACCTCCAGCAGAACCAGGCTCGGTGTGAGTGGCCATCTGCCGAGGCCGAATGGTGTTCAAGAAGACAGAAGCAGGCATACAGAGAGAAGCAGAGATATAAAAGGTAACTGTTAGCCAGCTCCACATGTGCTCTCATCCAAGTAAGACACAGTCAGGCAGACAACCTCCAAGCCAGCTCCCATGTCAGAGGAAGAAAGAGAGTTAGTGGCAGTAAGAGAAACAGGACTACACTTAAACACAGGGCAAGCTCCAATCTCTATAAGCCAAGGCATTAATGGCAGCAGCACAGCTGATATTTCCATCCAGATCATAGTTACATCCAAACAAGAACAGACCAGATTAAACTACTATGATGAAGACAAACCCCAAAGTTATGAGTGGAACTTGACAAATCATGTAGAATGGGAGAAAAGAGATAGAATGAATCAGAATGAGGAGAAGTGGTCCCTATGTGATCTAGCAGCCCAAACGTATAGCACAAATAAGGAAAATAGCTCAGGATAACCTGACTATTCTGGATGAGGTCTGAGAAAGGGTAGAGCCAGAATAGGACCAAGGTAGAGCTAAGGAGAAACATCCTGTTCTGGACTGAAAAGCTTCCCCGCCGGATCGGGCTATTGGCGTTCTACCTACCTCTCTAGTCACCCAGTGACTAAGCAAACATCACCTTGTCTAAACTATAAGCTTCATCAAGCCACTTTAGAAGTAGACTGGGTGTCTGCCTCACGGACTAAAACTGATAGTTGGTTCCACAGGAGAGGAGCCTGATAGCTAAAAGATCTGCCTCCCATTCTACTTTTAGACATTCTAGGAACCACTAGTAAACCTGCAGATTGAGAGCAAAGTGCTCTGTTGGCAACATAAGGAGCACCGAGATCTCTCATATAAGACGGTGCTTGGTCACTTAGGACTTTATACGTGAGAAGTAGGATTTTAAATTCTATTTAACAGGAAGGCATTGAAGAAAAGCTAAGATAGGAGAAACATGATCTCTGTTTTTAATTTTCATCACAACTCATGCTTTGACATTTTGGACCAGCTGAAGGCTTTTAACTACAGTTTGTGGACTTCCTGATAGTTCAATAAGACAACGTAGAATTAATGTAAATTGGGGGAAATGGGACCCTGTGAAGGATCCATGCTGCGTGCCACCAACCTGATAGTCAAAGAGGAGCAACTCTCCTTGTTCCCCATTGAAAATTAGTCACCTATAAGAGCAAAGCTTCCATCAATCTGCCCTGAATTACAAAGTGTGACGTTGATATCATTTTTAGTTGCTTTTTTTCCCTCGGATCCCGTTGCACTTAAATAGATCCCTCTTGCATTTAGTTCATAAACAACCGCATCTTTTAACTTTTTTAAGTTGAATTTGATAACATAAGATTGAGTGAAGTAGTTTTAGTTCATGTTTAAATATATTAAACACTAGAAATTATTTTAAAGATTCAGTCTTGTGTTTTAAAATATATTTGAAGGACTTTTTAAATGTTGATTTTCCTCTCTCTTACAAAGCATCACCATATATTCAGATTTTGTGATGATGTGGGTGGCTCTGGATCCCATTTTACATTGACTGGGCTGAATAGATTGGAGAAGCAGCATATACATATAGTTAGAGTAACACAGGAGTGTTTTATAGCCAAAGTTAACTCCAGAGAGGTGCATTCTGCATGTAAAAGGGATCTGCTCAGAGCCCTTTCAATAAAAAAGAAATTTTTACACACGTGTTGTGCATGCGGTAAAGCATATTGCCTGGGGCTATGCCCTCCCAAAT
>JAUZNJ010095328.1:0-21908 GCA_034780135.1 Jordanella pulchra
CACCGTGACCCGGGTGTAGCGCGGATGTAGCTCGTGACGTCACGCGAGACGTAAACTAATATCCACTCCCAAGTCCCAACAGTAGATGGCACCAGAAGAGAACGCCGAAGAGAACGATCCCCCCCTCTGGTTTTTTTGCAAATCACACACTGTGTATGCATGACTTTTTTTATTCCTGTATCTGTCTGAAGATGGTATTTGTTTTTTGTAACTTAATTTTAATCTAATAATCCTAAACAAAAACCTGTTATATATTTAACCAACATAATGATAGCTCCAGTCAGTTTATATTCACTCATCATTGAGATCAATGACATTCATTTGGGGCTTTTATTTACTTCAACCAATGTATTGTTGGGTTGAATAAAGCTGTACTCGATAAGTTCCTCTGATTCCTTTTGATACTGAAAAATCAAAATCTGAAAATCAAAAAAAGAAAAGCAACCTTTCACCAGATTAAACCCAAAGGGGTTTCCATTTGTTTAAGTTCTAGGCCTCCAGAATCTTATTGTTAGCTTGCTTTATCTTTTTCCAAAACCCTTTATTTTGTGTAAACCTTTATGCATAAGAGTAAATCTTCAGAAATCCAAACTTCTGCAACAAATGGTGTAAGCTCAACTCTCCTAAAAGACTAAATATTTTGATCAACTAAAGCCAAAAATGAAGATGACTTGTGTCTGCGATGAGTGTATGTGACTCAAATTAGATCCTCTATTACTAAGCTAAACATACTCCTACCCTTTGTTTTTTTTTCTTTTTGTTTGTTTGTTTTTTTTGTTTGTTTGTTTTGTTTTGTTTTTTACATTTTTTGTGTCATGTTTTGCTAATATGGCTCTGGGAGTATAGCTTTGCTTTCACAAGCAGACCATTAAGACTCTGTCATAGGGTTCAGCTTGTGTATGAAACATTATTGAATATTATTTAGCTAGTAAAATCATATACACCAGACATGGGGACAGAAAGCTAAGTGAGAAAGAAAGAGGGGGCAAGAACTAAGGGGAGACAGAAAGAGATGGAAACATGAAAAAAGGAGGAAAAAACTGCAGAAATAGACAATACAGAAGATATACAGCAACTCCTAGGAGTACTCCTACCCTAAAACAATTATTTCCCCATTAGGCCACATTTCTTGTCATGTTTTTCTTTTTATTTTCTTCACACCACCACACAAAACACCAACATACATCATCCCTGCTATTCTGTGCATGACATTTAAAATCCCACACAAAACATAAATACACTGTTAACTACTTCTACAGTAGCACCCTCAATGACTGCAGTGTGCAATCCACCCATCTGATTGGCAGGGAAGCTGCCTTTTTCATGAATGAAATATCTGTTGAAGCTCAATTGTCAAAGCTGGTTGTGACTGACACAGCTGTGCTTACCAGATGTTTTTTATTCAAAGGAACAGCCAACAAACAAGGTGAAGTACAGGGAAAAGGCGTTTTAAACTCCATCTCATCCATGGCACCCATAACCTTTCTTAGAAGCAATGCAACAACAGTTTAGTAAACATATAAAATATTGCTAAACTAATTACATCTTTTTAATAAACAATATTGAATTATTCTGAAGCTTTTGTTTGTGTTCCCTGGTATTAATTAGAATGTAGACTCAATTACCATTCATTAAATTACAGTCACCCTAATAATTAAAAAGGATTGGGGGGGTGACACAGTTTGGCTGGAAAGAGTCTTTGGTAGAACTTAAGAATTACATCAGCTGCAACAGTCTTTCTGGAAATGTCAAGGTTTTGAGTTTCTCTAATTAAAATCAATAGAGCTGTAGTTGTTTTTCTGTAACTTGTGACAAAACTAGAAACTGAAATGTATTCTTCATTGTAGAATCAAGACTCTGTGTTGTTTTGCTAACCAAACAGGATGGTCGCTGTCATTCTTGTTTATCTTGAAACATGGTAGGGACCCTTAACCTCTCAGCTAATGCATGTTGCAGTTGTTTGCCCAATAGGACACTCTGTAACGTATGTAAGGTTTTCATTTACAAAACTGATCCCGTAGACTCTCTAAATGATCAGTATCTGTTTCAGTCTAAAATGGCTACATGAACTACTACATGAGCACGTGTTGTGATTAAGAAATGTAATTAAAAGAAATAAAGGGAAAAAAATAACATTTAGGTTCCCATAATGCTCAAAACACAGAATCAGTTTTGTTAAATCTGTAAAATGTTTTTAAACTGAAATTCTTGAACGCCTGTTTCCTGCTAGTTTTAGTTGCATTTCCTGCCCTGCACACCTGAATCAAAGGACTTCGTTAGTAACCTGCAATCAAGTTCTAGAGCTCCATGAAAGAGCTGAAATTGGATTTAGGTGTGTAGAAGCAGAGCTGCACCTAGAGTATGAGCTGCTGGAGGATTATTGTAAAGGCTAACTTCTGGCTTTGGATAATTGTAAGTCTATTTTGTTGTTGCTGGGTCTGAGAACAGTCTTGTTGAATCTAGTGATGGTGAGATGAAGCCTCATGAGGTCTTTGAACCATTTGGCCAAATTGCTTCAATGAATCCCTCATTTCATGGAGCTTCATGTGAACATGATACCACCTACTGGTGCAGTTCATAACTACACTTGGCATTATAATTATGGTATTTCCAACTGTTTTTCTTTTTTTTTTATCTAAGTCTCTTTGAAACTCTGATTGTGTATAATACTTTTTTTAAGTTTTGTGTGTGCAAATTGTCTTAGAAAAGATCAACTTTTAAGGTACGCTGTTTTTTGTCATTTTAGCGACAATCTCATGCAGACACTGAAAGTTTGTTACTTGGGCAATGATGAGCAAAATAAGTCTTCTATAGTTCTTCTATAGTTTTTTTGTTTTAACTTGGATGGAAGTTGTGTCCACCCAATCTTTTTTTAAAAGAACTAATCTAATTTGATAACGTTTTTGAGCAAACTTTATTTGTAAAAGAGCAAGACAAAACAAATTGTCCACTTTGACCAAAGTACTGATTAAATAGAGCAACTTTTAAAAGCCACAAGCAGCGATTGAACCAAGAACCATTCAGGTGAAAGTCCTACTGTTACAGCTCGCACCGCTATCACTACTACCATCACGGGGGAAATAAATGCTAGTTAATTCTAATGACCAAACCGACAACAGGGGTTTGGTCAGTTTCTGGTCAACGTTTTGTGTAATACAGACAAAACTGTTTTAACGAGCTAGGAGCTAGATTGGTTGTTTTTCTGACCAACCTCTTCTTAGAATAAATCAATACTCTGTCCAAGCTCTATGTAAACACTCGACTGAATGCAGTTTTTCTACAAGCTCCCACATTGCCTGAATACAGAAGCTGTTTAGATGCCTGTCAAAGTTCACGGGCGATCTGAACCCCTTCCCGAAGTGGTCACGTGGTATTGCGGTAGCGAGGCTACGGACTTCATCGATTTCAGCTCCTCTTAACAATGTATATATATATTCCTTGTAATTTTTACACATTTTTATATACTTGATGTTATGCAGTTTAGTTACTCCCCTTTGATGTTTTCTTTGGTTTTTCAGGCTGATTTTATGTTATTTGGTCAAATGTTTTGCTTTAAATGTGCTTCTTAGATTTATGTTACTCAAAAGAAATATAAAATAAAAAATAAAAAAAACGGGTAAGAATATAAAAATAACTAGTGTTTAATCTATAAAACTAGATCTTTTTAAAATTCTACCTGAACAGATCTACATTCTTGATGTTCTACTCGGTGTACCTTTTGATCTGGGTCTCCAAAGTGAAACCCTCTCTAGGGCAGGTTGTGCTTGTAAAGGTTACCATAGTGATTGCTTCCCAGTCAAATGTGGGCCAGCATGGTGATGCCAGAAAACGATGCTTGAGCCCAGGGCTATTTGCCAAAAGTTCTAGTTTTGCCTTGTAACAAACACCTCAGAAAACCTTAAAGCTGTTTCTTTTTGATTTTTTTTTTTTTTTTTTTTTTTTTTAATAACTGAACGTTATCCCAACCATTTTAGACATTAAATGCCTACAGAAATATCAATCAGCAAGTTATAATTTCTGTGTGAGTTTGTGTGAGGGAGCTCTGCAAAGATTAAAGTAGATACTTGGATGAAAAAGTATCAGGGAAACTAAGCTATTCCTATACATGCTATGCATTATAAATAAAATTTTACTGATAGGTGTGGGCTTGTTGAAACGCGCTAATAGAAGGGCACCTGTAGCTTTTAACTTTGACGGCTTTTAGATGTAGACTTTTTTTTATTTTAACTGTGGATTCAGTTGCATGACATTAGTACCAGTTTAAAAATGTTAATTCCAGAACTAATAATGTCACAAATCTCAAAATGACACATTTTATCTCATATATTGTGGAGTTTTCTTGTTTTAAAGAGGTTTCATCTGTTCCAGAAATACCTTCAAAATTACCCAAATTGAAAAATAAAACAATAAGACTCAACTGAAATTTTTTATACCCTTGAGTTTATGCCTTGCAAGTTGGATATTATGTGTGATAAATAGGAAATCTTCCCGTTTGCTGGCTTATGTTTTTGTCGTCATACAGTCTGCCTTTAGCTAATTTCTGTTTCTCTTCTTCTTTTCAGTGGAAGGCTGCACAGACTGGTCGGTGGACTACCTAAAGTACAAAGTCCTTGTTGGGGAGCCTGTCCGGATAAAGTGTGCTTTATTCTATGGATATATCCGGGCAAACTACAGCCATGCGCAGAGCACAGGACTTAGCCTCATGTGGTACAAAAGTGCGGTGCATGGGGAGTTTGAGGAGCCGATCAGTTTCGATGGCACAAGAATGAGCAAAGAGGAGGATTCTATATGGTTCCGACCAGCTGAACTGGATGATGTGGGCTATTACTCCTGTGTATTAAGGTTTGTGGGTTTTCTCCAAATCCCAGAGATAAACACAAAATTTCTAACATCAGCTGGAAATGGAGCAAGCATTTGTCTGAGAATCTGCCACTATTTTAGAAGAATTATTTTGCCAGCGGCATGTCTGTAAAACGGAGTAAATAACATTGTATTGCATCCCTCTAGGCAGGAGTAAAGCTCTGTAAAAGTCCTCTCCTGTAGACTTCTAATGAAGTAATATACAGCCAAAAGCTAGCTGGTTGAGGCTCCACAGAGCATTTTGTGTGCCTGTGAGGCATCGTTGCCTCATTTTATATGTTAAATTAGTTTTTATCTCCCATCTGAGGGCAATAAGCCATATGGTACTATTGGTGAGTCCATAATCCTTGGGCTTTCACAAGTTCTTGTTTTCTAAAAAACCTCACAGAAAGAATGAAATTCTTGAGATGAGAGCAGCTTTCCAACTGTACAATCTTTCTATGATAAAAATGGAAAAAAAAATAGACTTGTGCTATCTTTCCTCATAACTAACTGAATGTTGCAGGCATACAGTTGTTTGAGTTGGAGTACCTGATAAACTTGTGGCTTCCCAGTAGCTTTCATCAACATGGAGGTGGTTTTATGGCCTCACAGAAAGAAAATACCAAACTGCGATGTTGAAGCGGGAATCTGTTTTTATTTCACACAGCAAGAGAAACTTGAAAACACATCTCTCTTCAGGATAGAAGTGCAATCTTATTTCTTATTTGGCAACACTCATGGGCTTTAGGACCTTTTGTTAAAGAGAATGGAGGAAATAATGTGCTCTTGAACAGTAGCTTTCAGCACAGATTTCCTTGTGTTTCAGAAGCTGAAATCTAAGGGAGTTTAGCTATTACTATTCCACACCATTAGCACTCTCTCCTTCGATGTGGCAGCCGCCATGAATAGAAACATGGTGAACCAGTACAACAATTCTCTATTCACTCGTGTTGGCAGCAGTTTCTGGAGGTAGACAATCAGTCAGCTCAGAGTTATTGTGTAATCACACAGAGTAGAGTCTTGAGATTTGGTTTGGATGAGCACTGTTGCTTTTTCACCAGTTTCTGCCTTTGAGAAGCAAATTAAGGGGCAACACATATTTGCTACAATGGAGAGAGCACTTTCAGTTAACAGAAGATTTTCCTTTGTGAGAGTTGCTTCAAGTGTTTTTTAAGGCTCCCTTAGACTTTAACTGTTTTCGCACTTCTGAATTAAGAGTCAGCTAACCTTCATTCAGTGTTTTGTGTTTCTTGTTGTTCTTCTGTAAAGTTGAGCACAGGTTACTGGATGTTTATTTGAATTCACTGGTCTGATTCTACAGTCATATTCACTGGATCATTACAGCTCACTCTATTTTTATTTATATCTAATAAATGAGTTCAGTTTGTTAAAAAGCACCACTGTTTTTATAGGGCTAACATTTTTATTTTATAATATCATGAAAAAAGTCAACTTGTTTTAAATTTTGCGTTTAAAAAAAAAAAAGATGGGGGGGGATTGTAAATTTCTTAACGTGAAAACGTATTTAAGTATGTTGATGTTGGATATTACATTAAAACTTTGGAAGAATATGTTATAGCTGTGCAGAGTAAGAGTGCATGGAGCATGAAATATTATGTCTAAGCAAATATAGCATTAAATGAACAGACTTAAATGCTTTATACTACTAAGTTTCTGCCTTATCAGCCTTCTTAACTATATCAAGGTTGCTTAGGGCTGAATCGTTATTAAAATTCTAAACTGATTTTTTTTTTTTTTTTTAAACTAAGATTTTAATTGCAAATTTATTTTGATTTTCTTTTGCTCTAACCACAGACATGTAGAAGTTTCACTCCAGGGTTTCATTGTTTTCATTATCTTATAAAAGCTTGTTGTCCAAAGTCCGTTGTTGCAGTAATTCTATTTGCATGCATGGGTTTGTGGATTAACAAATCACACGGCCTCTGTGTGGAGGGTAACCTAAGCATATTACTGCCATCTAAAGGGCTGGAGTGAGGAAGTCACCATCTTCCACCTGTTAAAGGTGATGTGGCCAAAAATGATCACCTCTGCTTTGTGAAAATGGTGTTTTGTAAAATTATATTGCAAAAAACTGTTAATAGCTCAGCCCAAACTCCAACTTAAACAATGTTGTATTTCCTATCTCCTCCTCCTTAAGGAGAAGATGCTTTCAGGCAACCCCACTCGCAGCCATAAGCATATTAAGAAAGTTGGGACTTTATGCTTTAGAGAGATGGCCTTTCCTTAACATTTTAAAATAAGCGTTTCAGTTTTTGATTGACCCAACTTACTGTTATCGGGAGGCTATAATAACCGAACACACATAAAGAAAAATAATAATCAAGCAAAACGCATTCATTTGTCACAGGGTGTTTACTGTCAGCTTTGCAACACTTGAGTTAAGGAAATAAAACTTAATAGTGTAGGGAGTTTCACATGCTTGATTATATAGTAATAACTTATTAACCTTGTAGGTAAAGGGCGTTTTCTCTCGACTGGCTCATTAGTCAGCTCTCGGCAGCGACGTACGGTGCAGTTCAAGAAGAGGAAAGCCAGCTCGCAAGACTTAAATAGGATAGGTTGAATACAGCAGGTTTATCTTACTGCTGACATTTGTATGTGTATTTGCAAAAACCAGAGTCTCTGTAATTATTTTTGGCCTTGCAGAAGATCTATTTTTAACTCAACAGTAGAGAATATTTAAGGGTATCTTCAAAGTTGTGCCAGAGCGTGATCACTTGATTTATAATGCCTTCATGTTTTACCTTGTTAAAAATCAAAGAGGGGTTCGGCAGGCTATACCACCCTGTGTAGTTCTGTTTTTGTCTGTTATAACGATAATTATAACTCGTATAATTGCACACACTTGGACACATTTCTCTCTGTTTTTCGGTGAAGGTTACGAATGCCATAATGGATTCATCTAATTTTACAAACACACTGCAACATGCTCATCTGCCGCCTCAGTATGACTCATTTAGAATCTCAGGCACCCCAGCCAAGTCAAAGGATTGCTCTTCTCTTTTGTCTATGGAGTGTAGGCCTTATAGATGATCAGCACTCGCATATGTTAACACATTCTCATTGGCTCAAGCTCTTGGCTCTGTTTTCAACTGAGAATCCTTCCCGTTTGAAACATGAAGGGCGCTGGAAAATTGGAGCCCTGCGAGATGGAACAAATGAACCTCAGCATAACAATAAATGATTTCTCACTGGATACATTTCATAGTTGAGCAGACTGCAACAGTTCAGCTCCAGTTACGATGAGATCCCTTGATGTTGCGTTATTAGCGAGGTATTAAAAAAAAAAAGAAAGGGAAAGCACGCCAATCACATTAGGAAAACTAGCTTGGCAAAAACATCTGAAAATGCAGTTTTGGTTTAATGTGCTGCGTCATCCTCTGTGATTTTTAAACTTCTGGCCTTCTTGATTCATTTCTTTTCACCCACACACACACGCATACAACTTCATGTTTTTCTTAATCACATCTTTATCTGCTCAGCTACAACTAAGTGTGTCAGAGGGTATACTCGAACACTGACACACCCCTGCGCTTCATCATGCACACAAACACAACTTGTAAGGTCTACATGCCCAAGAGACTAGCTGTCACTGACAGGAACTCGATGTGCTTGCATGTGACAGGAGACCAACACACACACCCACATGCTCATATTCAACATTTTAAGCAGGCTTGACTTTTACTCTCTGGGATTCTTTTGCATGGACATGCACGTAGACATGCAAGCCCTAGATGCGTTAGAGGCATATGATGAGGGAAAACTGGAGTAGTGAAATAGAGAGGAGCAGATGAATACTGCCATACGTCAAATTGAGGTCAGCACTCAGCTGTTTCAAATGCAATACCCTGAGGAAGTTTGTCGTATGAAGAGCAAAAACATCTGCAGTGGCAGTGTGCCGCTTACAGTATGATAATACAAAGTGAGATGCACACAAGGACCTTGATGTGTTTGAAGGTACCACTAACTCTACTGCACTGTTGCAGTTCTTTGTTAGAATATCAACAGTATGCTCTTGATCTAAGGAAATCGCTAAGAGACAGTCAAATTAGACATAAGTAGGAAAAGGATATTTAGAGCTGGCCTGACACAAGGCAAAGAAACAAACACAGGGGTGACTCAAATGCTTTTCTGTTTGATTAAAAACATCTACAGTGCCTTGCAGGAGTATTATCTCCAGCTTTTTCATGTTTTCGATGTTTGATAAAAACAAACAACCTGAAATTCAAAGTGTGTGGTTCACCTCATACTGACATAATTGCAAAGTTGAGGGGAAAATTATTTGTGGTTTTGAAAATTTAAAAGTGACACCCAGAAAAGTGGGGCATGCATTTATATTCTTCCTCTTCTAATTCAAACAATGTAGAAACCTACAGAAATACTCCTTTACAGGTCTCCGTTTACTAGCTTTGCACATTTACCCATAGAAACTTGTCCCTTCACCTCTGTGTAAGAGTCTGATGAGCCTAGTCAGATCGGACAGAAAGCATCAATAGACACCAGTGAACCAGTTAGATTTTTCAATCAGATTAAATGCTGTACTTTGACTGGGCCATTCCAACATACAAATTGTGCTTGAAGGTGGACCTGCACCGAAGTCTTATCGCTTCTGCAGCCTTCATAAGGATTAGCCTTCATAAACTTCACCCTCCTTCCCATCATCTCTGACCAGCATCCCCGTCCCTCAAAAGCCTAATTCTCCCCCCAACCATGTCAGACAGCATGTGTGAGGTGTTTCTGATGATGTGCGATGTTAGTTTCAATATTGCAGTTAGTGCCATTTGTGGTTTCTGTTAGCAATGATGTTCATTAAGGGCACATTTGTAAATTACATGGCAAATATCCTAGCAACAGATACTTCCTCGTCAGCTGTGGTTTTCTGCACCCTTTGTAGAGTTCCCATGAGCCTCTTGGCTGTTTTTTTTGGTTAACGCTCTCCTTGCCTCCAGTTTAAGCCTGTTTTATGGATGCCTTGATGGGTTTGCTTTTTTTTACGTTATGGTATAAGTATTGCTACTTGACATGTTGAGATTTAAGAGTATTATTTTAACCTAAAACTGCTGTTAACTTTGTAATGAGTTAACTTTGTTTTTTAATATACTTGACAAACCTCTAAGATGTTCAAAGAACATGTGGATTTGTACTGACAAATACTGTAATTCAATCAGTTAAATCAGTCGATTTTCCTACTTAGGTGACTGATTTTATTTAGCCAGTTTAAAGGTGCCCGAATTGATATTACTTACTAATATTAATTAATATTAAAAGTCCTGTTTTTTCAAAAGCAATTGAGAAAATTGTTTCTCAAAAATTAACAGCATGCCTTGAAGAAAACATCCTTTTGCACCATATGTAGTTTGCTTTGAGAAACTATAACTATACTGACACAGCTTGTTGTTACCTCCTGGAGTCAATGAGAAAAGGTGGTTTGTTCTGTGTAATTTTTAGCCCGACATAAGGCTTTTGAAACACTTAATCTGTGTTGCTACTGTCCAAATTAACTGTGTATAATCTCTCCATGAGTACCATTAGTTTGAAAAGATCTTACCTCAGCGGGCGCTCTGTGTGCCTGTGCTAAGGTTGCATTGTCACAGCCATGGTAGTACAACAAGGCTCTGTCCTGTGCTCCCTGGTGTTCTGTTTATATATTAAATATCTGCCATCTATGTGAGATTATGTAGGTGTCCAGATGTACGCTGATGACGTTGTCATTTTCTCAGATGGAATAGACCCTGAAGAAGTGGCAGCCAAACTTATCAGTAGTAATGAACAAAATTTCTGTGTGGCTGGATGTCTCCTGCATTATCCAACATTGAATGTAGAAAAAACAAGAACAATCATTTTCTTATTAAAACAAAATCATATTTAATTTCCCTTTGGGATAAAGTATTTTCTAATTTTAATTTAAATCACCCCTTGGTGAAAATGCAGGCTAAAACGATAAAGCATGTTAGTGAGTTTAAATGTAGTAGGATAATTTTGGACTCAAATCTAACTTCAAGAAGCTTATAAAAAGGTTTGTCATGCATTAAAATATACCCTGTGTAATTTCAGACCCATATGAAATTAGTACCCAAAGAGCTGAAATCTACATGAATACGATTTTAATATCTTATTTTTCTCTTTGTACTTCATGTTGGTCACAAAAGTAAGACAATAGAATCACCACCAAGTCTATAAGCATTTAGTTATCAATGGGAAGCCTAAACTTTATCATCACTGCAATATACTTAAAAAACATAAAATGCTTAGTTTTGGAAATGTGATTCAATTTTCAAATTTACAGCTGTTGTTCTAAATCATTGACATTATTGCTCCTCCACTGCTCAAAAAGTTTGCCACATTGACCTCTGAACTGATGACCACAACTTTAAGGTCTACATGCCAGGGTGCATGTGGCCTACATAAAAGAAAGCCTTAAAATATATAAAGACTACAAAATGTCTAGGATAGATTTAAGAAAACTTATCAGACATGCTACCATTTATAAGTTAATGATGAATATATATTTAATATACATTAGATGTAGGAAGTTTTGAAGCTGGACAAGCCATAGTGCTCCTAAATAAGAGATATTTTACCGAAAGTGATTCTGCTATTGGAAATATAGATACTTGTGTATAAACTGCGATGGAAAAACCTCATCTTGCATCGAGCCAAGCATGAACAAATGACAAAAACCTCTGCAGAACTATAGCAAATACATCATGTGAAAGTACAGAGTTTTAGCCAAAGGACAGATGTATTGCACCGGGAGATTTTTGGCTCTTTGCAGTTAGCCAACGTCTAACCTTTGACCCTGTCCACAGACTCTGGCATGCTGCCACTGCCGTCAGCTTATTAATGGTTTCCCTGCATGCCCTCAAATACCTGGGCTGTCAGCACCAAAGGACATTGAGAGGGGAGGATTATAAAGGAGGGGTGTGTGCATCTGTAGGTGTGCATCCGCTCTTTTATTAAAGCTTAAAATTCCTGGTATGAGAGCAGCTCACCTTGCGTCTTGTACTATCGAGAGCATACACATTACAAAACACCTCCCACCTGTCCCAGGCCGTGGCCATTTTGGCCGTATTAGTATTCATGTGCAGGAGTGGCTGGTGATCTCTCAGGGAAGTGACAGTCAGAATGGGCTGGCTGGAACACTCTGTCATTCAGCTCCAGTCAGGGCCTGTCCAATTGATCCTGCCCAGCTGTCAAAGCCAATGAGAGACGCTAGACTAAGGAGCAGCATGGATGGCTTTTGCTGCAAAATGGTTGTGGATGATGGATAAAGAGGAAATACAGTTTGTGTTATAAGCTACACAGAAGGAAACGGTCTGTAAGCACTTCTTGGATAATCTATTCACCGATGAGTGTTTTTTTTAATTCTGTTTATTTTAAAATATTTTCTCAGGAAGATTAACAAAGATAACAGTTGGATATAAAAGAGGAGAGCAAAAGCTCCTTCTTCCTGCCACTAATCTCACCAAATATTGAGTAAATGTAAACCCCAAAGATCATAGCTATGACACCTTACTGTTGCTAAAATAAATTAGATCTGCTGTTTCTATTCTCCAGTAGTTGTTACATCAGCAGCTTGTGTGTTAGTAGTTTGTTTCACCAACTTTCTGCACTGTTCAGCAGAAAAAAAATAGGAAGGTAGAGAAGCATAAAGAAGCCAAGTCCCTAGAAATTGTTGATCTTTACTGATTCATTAAAATTAGGTAATGCTGTTATTGCAGTGAGCATGGGAATAGAAACACAAGGGTTCCCATTGCGCTCTGGAAGAGTATAAATATTTTCCAAATTTCGATGTCATTCTTTTTTTCTTGGCAAAACTATATTATATATTATGTAACCCAATTTTGTTATATAAGGGATATAAGCACCAATAAATTGCCTTAATTATTTTCTTTTTCCAAGTTTTTTTTCCCTACTATTTTATGGAAATGTATAAGATGAAAAATAATTTGGAACCCTGTGATACATTTTTGTACCTTTTTTGAGTTTATATAAGGGATGCCACTATGTGGAAAACAGGTGACACTCAGTGTTTGAATAGTAAAGGTGCAGTTAAAACAGGATCTGATGGAAGAAAAATAGTATAGAGCCAGGGAAATGCCATTAATTGTGGGTTTCTCCTCTAACGGTGTAATATGGATTCACCAAGCAGCTTCATTTTCCAGTCAGGGGTTTATTGATGATACCCTTCTGTATTCAGTATTCTTTTTACACCTGTATAGTGAGGAGTGCTCTGTCAACCCTGTTTGGACAGCCTGTTAGTGTGCTCGGTGTGGTTTAATGTGGACTGTTTTCTAGCAGCCATTGTCTGATGATGTATGGGCTGCCGTTTGGGCTTGGGCAACCTTCACGCTGAGCTTTATTCAGCCTTGTGATGTGGATGTGTGAACTTTGCCAGGGTATTCACTGTGGACGTCTGATACTACAATGGCACTGTCAAGAGGAGAAAGAATGTGCTCTTCCAACCACAGCAAAATGGATATTAAAACTTGTATGAAATACATATTTTTTAGGTTTATGGCTTTTAAAAATGCCGTTTAATTTCGTTCAACTCTTTAAACTTGACCCAAAAGGTGGTACTGTAACTTGTAGTTTCTGTGATTGGCTGAATGCACTTGCGTTCAATGGGTTTTTGTATAGTGATTGTAGGTTTTTAATTGAAATTGTTCATTTGTAAATATTTCAGAATATGGTGTTTTGTGGACAATTAAACCCATTTCAAAACCAGATGGGATCAATGTTTTTTTACAACTTTTAATGAAAGCTAACTGGAGGTAACTCCTTTTGATTATGTTTGGTGCAATATCACAGTATTGCTCCCAAAAACCCAATCCTCATCATAATTCTACCACCACTGTGCTTGACAGCTGCTACAGTGTTGACTTCTGATAGCTGTTTTTGGTGGCAATAAAAGGCAAGCGGTGTTGGTGTTACTTCTTAAATAATTATTACACCTCTAAGATGGCTGATTATTCCACCCTGAAAAAGAGAAGCTGGAATATATTATTTAGAGCAGAAGGAGCAAAGCATCGATACACATTGAAAGTGTATGCAAACCCTTTACAAAAGCTTAATATGTTGGCATCTAGTTAGAGGGTTTAAATCAGTGGTTTTAAATCTAAGACCTCAAGGGTTGGCATTCTGAAACGTTTAGATGTGTCCAATGGCTTAAACACCTGAATTAAATGCTGTTAATTAGAAGTAGTATAGCTCTACATAACTCTGTTCGTGCATGAATATTTGTGTCGGATGCATTGGCATGTAGAGGTTGGAGGATACCAGTCTACTGGATTTTAAGACTACCATTTGTTTTTGTTTTGTTTTTTTTAGCTTACTTATGGTTTTTCCACTTTATTGCATTTTCTCAATATGTTTCTGCTACACATCAGTTATCAATGTCTGTACAGAAGCTGAGTGGAGTAGATAAATGGAACATTCGGTTGTTTGGAGGTAGTTTTTCTTTTGCACTTTACACTTTTTCTATGTTGTTCTGCAATGGACCAGCTTCTCTACCATATTTGCTGCCATGCTTTACTTTAAGTGATGTCTTTTCATTTTTAAAGGCTCTGCTTAATACAGGTATGGCTTTCAAGGCTTCCTTATTGTATTAGAAAAGTGTATGAATGCCACTCTGACCCACTGACCTTAGTTTCTCATCATCGACCCATTGAAGTTTTGACAGTTTTCTATACGGTCTAAGATTGCTTATTAATCTTGATTATTTCCAGTACAGTTATTTGCCTCAAACTCCTCTATTTAATTTAATTGAACTAATGGCTCCACTGACTGAAACCAAAATCAGACCAATCATGAGCACAATGTTCTGGTCAGTGACTCGGTTTAAATCAACTACAACAGATGTGGTAGATGTGCAGGAGAAAACTCTAGCATGTGTTGCTCCTGGATGCATGTGCAACTCTACATTTTATGTTCTTTAACTTAAACCTTTGGGCTCTCATTGGTATGAATGAATCTCAAAGAGGACAGAATTTCCCATTCCAGGTTTAGGGTTTTACATTGTCTGACCAAATGTTTAGCCTCCTTGCTCTCTTGGTCCACAATAAGCGGAGGAAGTCATCAGACAAGATGCCAAACCTATCGGCATCTGATAGTAGGGACATTGACCTTCTCCTCCTCATATCTGATGTTGGTTTTTTATCTGCCAGACAAATGTCAGAAATACCATTCCCCAAGTCCAATCACTCTGGCACCACTGCTGAGCATTCTCTCTCCATTCCCTCCCTCCCAATTGGATTGTGAACAGCAGAGCTGCAAGCGAAGACATCTGCAATACCACAGCTGTCAGTCAAACCACAGTATAGAGGAGAACTCACACAGCTTGACTGGATCCTAAGGGTAAGAGAATAATAGGGAAGTAGCTGGAAGTTGGGAGGATTATTTCATTAAAATTTCATAAAACTGAAAGAGCTATTTTTAATTTAACTGTTGCTGCACATTGTGGAACTTTTGGTTGAATCAGTTCATAACCAGCTTTTAGATTTAGATTTAATTACTTTTCTAATGAAATATGTTTGATTAAAAAAAATGTGATAGTATTAGAATGTACTTTTACTCTCCAGTGTTCATTAAAAAATGATATATTTTCATAACCTCATCAGTCACTTTATTAGGAACGCCTTATGTCTTGTGGGGCCCAGATTTTTTTTTACCTTATTTAGTTGCATGGATTTAACAACGTCTCAGAAACATCTGGAGATTTTGTTCCATACTGACATGGTGGCATCTCTCAGCTGCTGGAGATCTGCTGGCCATGGCGTTGCACTATATACCAAATCGTAGTGATGTGTAGGGCTACTTGAGATTCTTCCTGATTTCCTCTTACTTCTGTTTACGTTTCTTTGCCACCGTTTGGTTATGGTTAGTCTTTCCATACAGAGATATATCTGATTGTCATTGTAAAGTATGTCTGTATTTTGGGGTATTTTTCCAGTTCAACAAGATGCATTCAGAAACTAGTCTCTGCCAAAAAACATCAGCAAAATGTCTGATCTCGGTATTTCTATATACCGTACATCAAAGTTTTCTTATATGCTTACTGTAATTATTTTCTAAACAAAACTGAGGAACCAGTAAAAGTACAATATTCATTAACAGCAAAATAATCACTCCTACTGAAAGACCTATTTATACATTTTTCATTAATACAACCCAATTTTTGAGTGCAAGAGCCCATCTGGGCTGGTATGAAATGGTTAGTTTGTATTTGTGTGTTGCAGTTTGACTGCTCACTCATTACATCCAGAGGGCTTTGGAGACAGATGAATAAGGTCATGACAGACTCAGAAGAGAATAACAACCAAGACAAATTGTTTATGCTTGTTATGAAATCAGGTTGTAAGCATAAAGATGAGTTGTGACTGTCGGAGAATGTGAAAAGAGCTCCCTTAAGGCATCGAACAGAAAATGATTGCCTAATGCATTTGCACACAAGAAGCACTTTTGTCAATTTGAGTATTACAACTTAAGAAAGGCTCAGAGGAGGTTGAAGACTTGCTTCATCGTGAAAGGAGGTTTGGAATGAGAGAAACTACAAAACAGACTACAGAGTTTTTTTATCAAGCTTTTCCCAGCCAAAAATATTCAACGCAACAAATTTTTCCAAAAATTAGAGAACATTTTTGAATCTTGATTTTGTTGAAAGATTATATGCTTTGAGTGTAGGTGTTTTTTTAATTCATATGTTGTAGATTTGCTGTGGATTTACTCTTGTATCATAACCCAGTCTTGGCAAATCATTAGGTCGAAGACACCTTAACTACTTAAGCCATTACTGCAAAGTTAAATTGTAAAATTCTGATCCCAGAACCAGCCCAGTAACATAAATATGCCATTGAGAAATCAAAGAAGTCCCGAGAACTTTATATTTATGCACTGGAAGCTTGCGCAGAAAAGGGTGATCCTTTTATAATGATAAACTTATCCTGTCAGGTTTTGGAAATTTAAAAGTAGTCAATCAGATTTTTTTCCTTGTCCTTTTGATAAAACAGTCAGAACTATTCTGATTCTGTTTCTTAATACTTGGATTTGCATACTCAATATTGCATAATGTATAGATATTATCCCTTTTTCTGTCTTCATTCTGAATTTATGGAAAACAAGTCTCCAGACAGCTGCACACCAGATATTTTTACGATATAATAAAGCCAGACCAATCAGACAGGCTGACCCTTCTGAAGTGGTAATCCACAAGTGAGACTATGCCAGCAAGTCGATTTGAAACAAGGATTGAGACAAACTATCGAAAGAAGCAAGGATGGTTGGTAACTGTGGACAGAGTTTCAAAGTAGCACCATGTTAGCCCTCATCTGGATTTTGGAAGCCAGGGTGCTTAATCATCCTGGGCTCTGTGCTAAAGCTGACAGGTGAGTTATGAGCGGGCGCCACAGGTAGAAGCCCCAGTCTCCACACTCTTCACCATGACCTTCGCCTCAGCCATAAATAATGAAGCAGCCATGAGATACTGATTTAGGATAACCGGGCCAGCTTTATCTCAGTATGGGTTATCTTGATCTTATGTAGGAATTCATGTTAGGCCAAGAACTCTAGAAGCTATTGCTGCTGACAGTGTATCATGGAAGCGGTGCATTCTACAACAAATATCATTTGGTGTCTTAAAAAGTATTCCAACCCCTAAACCTTCTTTAATATTTATCTTTCAACTACAAGTGAAAATATATTTGATTAGAAATGTATATTTGTATTCAACACAAAGTGACTCATTACTATTGAAAGAATTTAATCATTATTTGACTTATCGTCAGTCTGAATAAAACGTAAACTTAAATATATTGTACAACATTCTGATTGGTTTATTCTTTTCTTTTTTGACATGCTTAGTATGGTTAGGGAAATAATTAACTAAAAAAATAAGAAGTTGTACACATATATTGTAATGAATACAATATTTGTTGGTCTATAGTGCTGGATCTAGAAACCCACTAATCTTGTGATTAATTTCATTCTTTTGTTGAGTTCTAGATAGGCTTCAGCATTTATATTGAAATATTAATGATGACACTATTGGATGACTGCATATATTTCTTTACCGTCATCATATAACTGAAGCCAGAAGCTCAGGCTGTTGGTATTGGACTGGAAGGCCATTCTCGACCACTGTAGATTGGACAGATTGCCTTCTTTTGTATTAGATTTATGTCTTGACTTTGACAGGGAAATTCTAACTATTATGTGCTTTAGCCTAAGCCCCGTCTGTTGTGCCAAGCTGAACAGGTTCCTCCCAGACCTTCCTGCACTCGCACAAAAAGAGGTTCACCACAAGGATAAAACACCCAGGAACAAGACTGTCAACGTAGTTCAACACAGGACAAGACTCAGCTGTACACCTACACCTGAAGGCCAAAGGACACTCGTTTGAGGACAACAATGTCCATATCTAGCCAAGAAAGACAGATGGTTTAAGACAGGGGTCAAAGAAGCCATCTTTGTTAACCTGGGAAAAACTATCCCTTAACAGAGGTGGTGTTCTCAGACATGTGAGTCACCGACATACAAAGCAATTTTAGGAACTATAACCAGAAGATTCACCTCCCATCTGCCCTCATCTGACTCCCATTCCAAAGAGGCATGTGACCGAAACCACTCTGATGAGGGAGTAAACGACCCATCAGAACCCCCCTAACACCCCTCAGGTCCTCATGATTGCAAAGTCACTTGTTGCCACATTTGACTTCTGTAAAGTGAAGCCAAGCTTTCGATCGCTTTACCCGAAAGGGCGCAATTTTGTTTTGCTTTTCTAGACTTACGCCAGTTTACTTGCTTATTGAATGCCGTTTGCGTAACTTGCGTAAAAAACGTGACGTAATTCGCCTTGCTCAGCGCTAAGCTCTGATGCTGCCTGGAATTGATAAGAGAATCGCTAAGCAAGCTGCCAAACGATGCCACGGAATCGGAGCACACAGAACCGATTCTGAACAGGAACCGGTTCTCGATTCCCATCCCTAGTTGGAGCTCCTTTAGAGTTAGCAGGGGCCTCTTGGCTGCCTCTTACATTATTGCTCTCTTTCCCTAATCTATCATCTCAGGTGTATAGATGCATTAAATAGATCTATTGAACAGTCCTATGAGAGATGCTTAAACATGAAATATTGTTTTAGAACCCAACTTTTAAAACTTGCCCTCAACATTATCCTTTTATCTGTTCATTTTCTTCCTTAGTGTTCGTGATGCTATTTAGTGCTTAACACTAACATAAACTACACAGATACATCTCATTTAGTAGGTCTTTCCTGAAGGAAAATGGTTCCACTCAACTTTTAAGGGGTGTCAGGGTGAAGGAGTTTAGGTTCTTTCCCAGTCTCATATATATTAGAGATTTTCCCAATACAACTTCTTCCTCTCTAATATGATAGATATTTCCATTTTTAGTCGATACTAATAACCCGATACGATATCGGCCCAAATCATAAAAATTATTATTACCTATTTTCTTCAGTGGAATAAACGAAAAGGCTCATTAGATGATCATTATTTAAACAGAGAGCAAAAGTTGACAACAATTAAAACAACTGACCCATATATTATTAACCAGTGGGTTAAACAAACTCTAAACAGTAATGGATACAGCAGAGTGTTTCTATAACCATGCTAGCTAGAGAATTTTAGATGCTGGCTGATTTTTTTCCAATATTTGATTACTTTGGTAGATTGATGCTGATTTCTGATATCAATATTGTATTAAGACATCACTAATTAATATTATGAAAAAAGCTTTGTCTCCGTCGCCTTATGACTTCCACACTTCTTAGTTCTCTAGGAGTATTATTACTTGAAAGTCAGCTGCAATAATTAATAAGCAATTATTTCATCATTCTATTTCTATTAGGGAGGAGTTGGTTTAATTAAGAGCTTCATTAAGTTAGTTCATTAATTTCCCCACAGGTGCCATGGATTCACAGGAGAATATCAAATCAATTCTGCTGCCTATTATTTAATATCGAATGAAACAGCCAGTGAGTTAACAGGGAGGTTTGCTTAAGTTTCATCCTACACTAGCAGGTTGTCAGTTAGTTCTGTAGATGAGAAGAGACTCCAGAACATGTTCTCATGTAAGTTTGATTGGTGCAAAATCCCATGCATATGTTACAGGAAGCAAGGAACCCAAGAAAGCTTTGAACCCTACACTTAACTCCTTCCTGGTCCATTCCTCATAATTTCACAGAATTTGCTGCGTATTGCATCTCAAACCCTCTGCGTGCCCTCCAGCTGTATCCGTTAGCTGTCAGCCTGACACCTCTCCAAGATGATGTGTGCAGGACGGCATCTATCATTGCCACAGCATTGCATATCTGCTTTACTTTGACACATCCGAGTGACACACTTGCCCATTAATGCTATGGTGTCATCTAGGTTGTTATCACTGTAACTGCAGTACACCAGTTTTCACAAAATGCTGACTGCACGGGACGCAATTAAGTTTTCAGAATGTGGGATCCTTTACCTCCTTTTTTCCGTTGAACAGATTTCCTCCTGCTAAGAGGATAGCGAAGGGCTCGCCCAGATCCTCAGCCTCGGAATGCATCATGATGGATGTGAGATGTTAGAAAGACACCATAGGACAAAGTGTTGGCTCACACCATCAATCACTCATGCGAAGCAGATGACACAATTTTTGCCCCTCTCCCTGTCTTTCTCTTCCAGCCAGCGAGTTTATCAGAGCTGCCCAGAATATTTAACAGAGAAAGGGGCGCACCCGTGGGATCTCATTTGCACAGGTGTCCATCTGGTCGAAGTTGTCTGGGATAATCTCCACATCATGTCAGATTTGCATCAGGGCTTCATGAAAGCAGCACCCTTATTGTAAGAGAAAGAAGCAGAGCCGGCCAGTTCAGAGGGGCGAGGGATTTTAAAGCTGATACTGTAGGGAGGAGCCGCATGTGTGATACTAATCCACAAGGCCGTTAATACAGCACAATTATGGAAGGATTTAACATGTTTGTAATTGTTTGTTGGTTCAGCTCAATTTGTGTAACCAGCTTTAGTTGGAAAATTAGCAGCAAGATTTTCCCTAAATACTGCCAATTTGTTTGGTCTTTAAACCAGCAGGGATTTGCTGCAGCTAGCCTGGAGTACTTGTCAACTGTAACAGCCCTATTAGCCAGCTTGAGCACTGAAAAGGTACTTCCATTGAATCTATTGATTATCCACAACATTTGCTTCTGATTTCTTCGAAAAAGCACAACTTTTACAGTGAATCAATGCAGTGATTGATTTCTGCATTCTCTTAAAAACTGCTCAAGCAGCAGCACCAGTATCAAACTTTATTTCAGCCTGGAGGAGATGTGGTCAGTATTATTACAGACCTCTGCACAAACACCACAGTAGGCTTGGTCTGATTGATTTGGGGATTTAGAACAAGTTTCTCTCATAAAGTAACATATTATAGAAAACATGGGAAAATGATAATTAGATGATTCATCTGCCATGACTGGGATTCTAGATGAATGATCTTGAAATAATCTCTTTAGTAAACCCTAAAAGGTATTCATAACTCAAAATCTGATTGTTACCAACAAAAAATGTAATAGTATATTTATTTACTACATTTACTAAATATTAGTTGTAATCACACCAGAAACTGTTTTTTTATCTTGAGATATTTATTTTACAGTCATTCCCTTCCTGCCCTTGTCATTTGTCGGTTTGTTCGGTACTTGACTAAACTTTTCAAAATTCCGTTTGTATTGGTAAAGACTGAAAAGTCAAGTTAAATCTATCAGTTGATTGATCTCAGTGACTGGGTTTGAATTTGCATTTAAGACTTATTAGCACATCCTTTATACTTGACTTGGATTCATGCTCTGGTGACGCTTAAAATTTAAGCACTGGGACTCTGTTCTAATGAATAGTCTGAATCTTTGAAAATGAATTGCATTCCACAGCTCTGACTTGGTTATATACAGGTAAAAGCCAGTAAATTAGAATATTTTGGAAAAACTTGATTTATTTCAGTAATTGCATTCAAAAGGTGTAACTTGTACATTATATTTATTCATTGCACACAGACT